>JACXGI010000850.1:0-39069 GCA_016801175.1 Esox masquinongy
ATTGCTTCTTTAATCAGCACAACAGTTTTCAGCTGTACTAACATAATTGCAAAATATTTTCGAATGATCAATTAGCCTTTTAAAATGATAAATGTGGATTAGCAAACACAACATGCCCTTGGACATTGGACTGATGGTTTCTCATAATGTGCCTCTGTACACCCATGTAGATATTCCATAACAAATCAGCCCTTTCCAGCTACAATAGTCCTTTACAGCATTAACAGTGTTTACACTGTATTTCTGATCAATTTGATGTTATTTTAATGGACAAAAGAATTTTCTTTTCTTTCAAAAACAAGGACATTTCTAAGTGACCCCAAACTTTTGGATGGTAGTGTATATGGTATTACATAAACATTATAACATTTTATAATGAAGAGCTTATGTCTATTTATTACATGAAAAGTAATTGTTTTTGTAATACAACAAATATTTTGCATTCTGAAATGTTTAAGTTGGGTCCTGTAGACAGATACACCAAATCAGGATCCAATAATTTTTTTAAACCATCTCACAATTATAAAAATTCACCCCAGCAAAACCAGTTACCAGTCCTAAAGGTGAGAATAACCAAACACCAAAGCCCCTCCCAAACCCAGCTCTGCCCAAATACCTAAACATAACTTTAGCCACCATCTCCACCCAAAACAAGAGCATCTCTCCACATCTTCATATTTTACTGCCAATGAACCATCCCCAACAGAGAGAAACACTGTTTTATTCCACCTTCTGGTCAATGCATAAACATGGGCATGGACTAGGAGAAGACAACAACATGTCAGCTAGCTAGCACCTCTTTTGCTTGTCTCTTGTCTGCATTGTCCACACAGGTCCAATCACTCAGGGTCATATCTATAATTCATGAACCCTCTCTGGCTCCCCTCTCACGGTCCGTCCAGCCACGGCCAACCCTATAAAGGATTGTGTTGGGGAGATATTAAGTTTTTTGGTGCCAATATATTGTCATGCTCAGAATGACAATGGCTTGATCCAGCCTCCATCCATCACAGCAGTGCAGACAGGGCCTGACACAGTATTACCCAAATATTATTAAAACTTTTAACCCCTTCCCATAAATTAGGAGCTAAATCATCCCAGTGCCATTACACAGGCAGAATGTATGGGCTTTGGTCACCTTCAAAGTAATCACGCGCTGAGTGCGAAGCGTGGCTGGGCATTCTGCAACATGGAAAGCAGCAGTGATGCGGAGGAGTCAGAGGACGAAGGAAGGGAGGTGGGGAGGTGAAAGAGGAAAAGGGCAAAAAGGATTTGAGCTCGCCGATGTGTGCTTGTTACAGTTCCAGTTTTTTGTGCAGAACATTATTCATTCATCAGGTCAGGCCAACCTGAGTAGAGAGCCATTACCGAGCCTAGAGAGACCTAACATCTGCTGGTAAGTGCAAGCAGGCGATACTGTGACATGTTTGCAATCTTGTCCTCTTCAGATGTTTGGCCTACAGTGATACACTTCAAACACTTGGCCAGCACTGCTTTCTTTTGCTCGCTGTAATGCTCTCTCTCTCTTCCATTCTCTCTCTTTTCCCTTCTCTCTCTCTTCCCTTCTCTCTCTTTTCGCTTCTCTCTCTCTTCCCTTCTCTCTCTTTTCCCTTCTCTCTCTCTTCCCTTCTCTCTTTTCCCTTCTCTCTCTCTTCCCTTCTCTCTCTCCTTTATTTTCTCTCTCTCAGCTGAGCTCCACCAGCACTGATACCCTCGTCTCCTTGACTTCTTCATTCCTCTCTTTGGTATCTGTTGCTTGTTTTTTCCCTCTTGTACCCCCCCAACACACACACACACACACACACACAAACTTTCTGTCGGTTTCTCTTATGTATAAGGTGCCATCGGTATGTGTGTGCTTACCAATGATGAGATTTCATGGGATCACGCTTATCCCCACAGAGCCAGAAAGATCCCAAGGCAGGTTAGCGTCAGTGTGACACTCACAGGGGGGAAAGGTTTTTGTTTCCTATTCTTTCTCTCGAGATGTTGTTAGGTCATTCTCAGTGCTTAGAAAAGGGATAGTACAAGAAGCTGGTGTATTTTGGTAGCGGATGCCTCAGCCACAAAGACACGGCGTAAGTTAGGCCTGCCCAGTAGACTGGATAGGTCTATGAGGAAACCCGGACTATGACAAAGATGGGACAGGATGGTGGGGTATGGGGCTAGACAGGGATAATGGATGGAACATCTGTTTAGCTGCAGGTGTCTTATCATCTCTGTTACATAGCTGTAGTGATCATAGCCCTTTTTAACATAGCCACCCTGCAGCCAGACTGAACAAGTCACTGCGAAACGTATGTCCCTGGAGCACAACAAATGACACGTACTGTATGTTTAACCATACCAACACTTACAACTGGCAAATGTACAGTGGGTTTCTAGGAAATAGATTAATGATGTTTACAATACAATTGTTCGCCGGGCAATTCATTGTTATTTCACTGATAGCGAAAGATTAATCTTCAAAAGTGGATAACTAAAGTGAGTGAGAGAAACTGTTTGAATCCAGCACATTTGAAGATACAGAAATGTTTCAGGATCATAGGAATTGACATCAAAAGCTATAAGCTGCCTCCTGATGCTTGATAGATAGACATACCGCAATGTACTGTAGAAAGTATTGAGAACACAGCCATAGCTCATCTCACCAAAACAGCGTTCCCCATGCATCCTTGACTTCAGAGGAAAGGCACTGGCACCTCATAAGAATGAGATTTGCTTACCACAACTTCATTTGCCTTAACATAATTTTTTTTTAGCAAATACAGCTGGCAGGCAAGTTAAAAGGGCCATTAGACTAGGTCTTGTAATTGTTGAATGATAAGAGAGCAGAGGACAGAGAAAAATGCACACAGGACAGACGGGGTAAGCGGGTCTAGGCCTACTCTTCAAAGTGATATCAATTTTGCCATTAGTTCAATTTGAATTGATCCCCCCCAAACACTAAGAAACAGATGCCAGGATGCTTTTGTTACTGTGCCCCCAAACACAAAGCAGCAGATAAAACTGAGAGAGTGAGAGAGAGAGAGAGAGAGAGAGAGAGGAAAAGAGAGAGAGAGCGTGGAATTCAGCTTCTCTGAGCCCTTTGATTGCTATCTTGGGGCTATACAGAGCAATTACTGGCTGGAACCATTAAAGAGGCTGATTACAGGCAGACCAGACTGAGGGAGCAGCAGACACAGATAGACCAGGCAGATTCCAGGTACCACTCAGCAAACACGTTTGTCTACTGGACGTCTTAATCCCCTCAGTCCCCTCGGTTCTCATCTCATCGCCTCAGCGATGGATGCACAAGCTATGGAGACCCCAATGAGGAAAACGACAGGCCAACACACCTATATGCTGGAACTCCCGTTACACCTATAGGCCAGTGGGACTCCGCTCTGTTATCAATGGGGCTCAGTCATTTCTATCCATTACTAGACACTGCAGCAGGAGATATAATGATTCAGATGCCATACTTTTTATGGCCTAAGACCAGCTAACATTTAAAGGCCACCACTGCCCGTAATAGTATGAGTCATAAGTCCCAGAGAATGTAGCGTCAAAACCTTAAGTGTATCTTTGCGTTATTCCATAGGGGATTTTTAGATCCACTACATACGAAAATGACTTTTATATAAATATTTATATTTTGTAAAAAAAAAAAAAATAATTTATGCAAATATGTTGACAAACATCACTTTGTCCTGGAGAAATGTCCATGGTTATCAAAATGCAGAGCCAGGGGAAGCCAAAATGAAACACTGACCTTATTTGATGTGAATCTAAAATCCCTTTGAGTTATGAGTTAAATGAATGTTGAAAGACAAAGAGTACCAATATCACATATAGCCACTAGGTTGTAGGAGGATTATGACGTGTTGACTATTTCAGTCAATACTGACCCATCTGTCCTTTCATACTATATCAAATTGGTTTTATTTCCTGTCATTAAACAAGCTATAATTTCTTACAAATCTGCCCAGTTTGGAGACTTTCCACCTACTGATTGAACTAGTTATGTGACATACGGTGTGTCCAAAATTGCATCAAATGTTCTAGGGTCATTTTACTCACCGAGAGAGAAAAACAAATGAGAAAAGTGTCTTTCCTTAACCTCAATTGAGGCTATAATTTTGTCATATTTTGAGTGTAATATCAAGCTGACAACAAGCAACAATAAGAATTTGTCATTGTATTTTAGGATAATCCTTACTAACAGTTCCAATAACTCTGGAGGGCACTGCAAGTCAAAGATGTATCAGATCCACATCCATAAAACAGACACAAAATCCCCCAAAATACATGTTATTCCCACAAAAGAAGGCAATTTTGTTTTAATTGTATGGCAGTAAACGTTAACATTTCACCTGCATTTTCTGTTGTGCTTGGCCGGTCTATAGGTTGTCTGTAGAGAAATTATCCTACATTACACATCTGGTGACACAGAGTACTCACAGAGCAGTAATCCATGGGGTTGTCTGTAGAGAAATTATCCTACATTACGTCGGAAGTTAAAGGTTAACGATTTTCATCTTTTCACTTTTTTGTTATTATAGTTGAAGCAAATCTGGCAGGTGGGAGCCAACAATCCTTGTTCAGTGTGCTTGCGGTACACGCCATGCAGTGGGCGGATGTATGCACCAACCAGACAGTGATGGAGGAGGTGACTCCAGGACAGACATGTGTAAAGCCTGTTCAGGAATGACTGGGGATGCTGGTGTTTTTTTAACTACAGCAAGTGCTATATGCATTGGATATACAGCTCCGGAAAAAAATAAGAGACCACTGCACTTTTTCTTTCCTTTCCAAAAAACTTGAAAAAGAAGGTTTTGAGTGAGGAACAGAAGTGTTCAATTTGCAGTGGTCTCTTAATTTTAACCCTTCTGTTCCTCAAAAAAACATCCTTTTTGACCTTTTTAGAAAGGAAAGAAAAAGGTGCAGTGGTCTCTTAATTTTTTACGGAGTTGTATATGATATTGTCTTCCCACCTGAGATTGTGGGAGATGATGGGAAACTGAATGATTTAGTAAACAAACTGCAAAGCCCTCAGTCTCACGGGGGAAAGGATGGGGGGGCATTCCCTGAAGTCAACCATCATCTTCACGGTTTTGTCTGTGTTCTTATTCGGACTGTACCAGTTCATTATTGCCAACATGGTTGAGACCAACCTGAGGCATGTCAACGGCAAACTTGAGTAGTTTGACCGATGCCTTATTATAAGTACAGTGGTGTGTGGAGAGTGAGTAGAGAAGGGAGGGAGTGTGCATCCTTGTGATGCTCCAGTGTGGAGAGAGAATGAGTCCTTTATGTGTGGCGTCCTGACACATGACTTCGACACGGTTATAGCTAGAATAAATTATTATATGAAAATAATACATTGTAAGCTATTTAACGCAACGCCAAATGGACAGTATGCATCTGAGAGCTTCTCTTTTCCTCACCCATTTTGAGCAGGACAGAATATGTTGTCAGGGTCAAAAGGCCCAAATGCGCTCAAACATTTTGTGAATTTGGGGTTATGGTTATTTGTAACCATCATAACCATTTCAAAAGAAAAATTAGTACACGCTGTCTTCTCCCCTCCTCTTTGTTTCCTACACTCAGTAGCATAGTTCTTTCCGTTGCCTAGCAATGACTGTAAACAAGTCTAGCCTCCCTGCAGTGGCTATGTCGTCGCAGTGTGCAGCTGTTGCGCATATTACTTTTACTAGCCTGACATGGATTTCAATTTTCTTTTGATCAGTTTTGTGGTGAATTAAGGTTCAGTTAAATATCCACACTCACCAAAAATGACAAATGAAAAGTACTTTCAGCAGTGATTAATATTGTTTTTGCATGTTTGCAAACTGAATCAAACCTATAGCCGGGGCACTGTGCATTGTTAGTTCACAACATGTTACAGGAACATTAGAGGGAGCAAATTTATAAGATGGAAGAGACAGTTTGACAGAATTAGGTAGAAAAACACATGATTTATATTGTTGTTAGTGGGTATATGGGATCAGCACGGTCATTTTATTTCCCTTCATCCATAACCGTTGGTTATACAGTTATACAATCACCGTTCCAGTGCATGTCACAGCACTCAGGTGTCTTTGGCTTCTGGTCTCATTTAAGAGTCTGAGGTGTCCAGTTACTCACTTTTCCCCCCATCACTATATGTTCCTACATGTCGCTGGAAGGTGAGGGGGTGGGCGGAAGAATGGAGGGAGCAATGGCATAGAGGATGGGATGAAGGGAGAGAGAGAAGGAAGGGAGGCTGGAGAAGAGGGGGGCAGATCATTTGTTTCCAGTTTTCTCACAGCTCCAGGCCTGGCGTCTCCCACTTCTGTTGATTTACGGTCTTTCTCGACACAACCACATCTAAGAGAGAAATAATTAGAAGCCTCTAAAACTGGGCAGTTTAAGGCTGTTGTAATGAAATTTGTTGGCCTGCAGTCGGATGTGTGAGGGGGAGGGATGCGGGTGAGAAGGGTGATGGGGTAGAAGGAAGAAGGGAAGGAGAGTGGCTGTGCAGGGGGAATAGTATTAGGGGAGGGAGGGAGGAGGGGTAAAAATAGGAGGTAGGTGTTCTGCACATGCACAACTCCATCCTCCACCCCAACCCATAAGCTGTGATTCAACTCATTCACTTCACAGAGAGCGAGCCTTTACTAGGTCATTTCTTCCTTCCAACTCCTTGTTATGGTGATTAAATATATCCCCAGAGCAAGGCATCAATTACTGGGCAGTGGAGCACCACAATGGGGCCTGGCTGATGGGGCTGGCGAGCTGTTGTCCTGGCTGCGATGTGAGGAGGATTTCCAGGCCCTGGCTCAAACTCCAGCTTCAGGACTGATGTAAAGCATGCCCCAGGGCCTGGCTGAGGGGTGCCCTTGCTGGGTTAGCCCTGTCTGGGGGAGTGGGTGCTGGCTCCCTAGCTGTAGTAGAGGGAGGAGATCCAGTGTGAATGGTGCCAGCGATTTAGTTGCACTGCTCTGGAGTCAGAGGCTCTAAAAAAGGCTTTATGCAAAAAGTAGGCGTATACAATCTACAGTTCATTTTCTACTCTAGCAGGTGGTTGCAAGGAAACACGGTTTAATGTGGTTAAAATATGGTTTCAGTGTGGGGATTTTTTAAACATAACCGTCAAACATCTCCACAGCCACTATGTGAAGTCATACATGGGTGAATGTCTCTGGTTTCCCCAGGCAGGTCAACTAGATGTAAACATCCTGTTCCTCTGTACAGGGTGAGCCACGGCAGCCTCAGCCAGGTGACCTCACCACCACAGACAGTGGCAGGAACCCTGCAGGAATTGCGGCTATGCAGGCCGACCCGCTTTAATGGCACCCTGCCTCGTATTCACTGCCCTGGGACCACACGCATAATTTACTCTGAAGCGAACAGGCTTTGTCCACCTGTCACCTGACCCCTCACGCCAGTAAGGGGGGGATCAGGTGGAGGATTGTGAAGGGGGGGTACGCAACCGCTATCACTTACCCCAACAGCAACATGTGCCGCTTCAGATTGATCTCATGGTGGTGGTTTGGACAAGAACACCTTAGATTATATGAAGGAGTGAGTGAGGACAGACATGGAGAAAGAGAGAGGGAGTGTAAGAGAGAGTGGGAAAAGAAAAAGAGAGGGAGAGAGGAAGAGGGCAGAAAGAGACAAGGAGTTGGAGAGAAGGGGGGCAAACAGAGAGAGGAGGAATAGAGTCCTGAGGGTTGTGTGGTGCTGTGCTGTGGGTGTTTAAGATGTGGAGGACATGGGAAAACATCAGTGGGGTGATGACCTTGCCTCTCACAGGCTTGGTGGGAGTTCTGGACAAGTCAAGGCAAGTTCCTGAAATACGCTTAACACTAGACACACAACTTGAATGTTTCAAGCTTATATCTGTTAAATGTTAGGACTACAATAAAAAGTAAATATACAGGCATTCCTCAGTTAATGCAATAACAGGACATTCAATATAAATATATAATGAAAATAGTTCTACAGTAGAGACTGAATCCTCTGTATACTATATAGACCCTTTAGTCTATAGAGATTGGCCCCTCTGTCAGTCCACTCCATCCAACTGTAACACTCCATCGGTTCTTTATTCACTCAACCTTTGCCAGTTCACTTTCTGAACAGGGGAAGGGAGGGTTAAGGGGCGGCCTGTGGAGGGGCCTGAAGAATCCTACTAGCATGTAATCCCGTCCAAGTACCACTGGCTCTTTCTTCTCCCTTGAACTCCCTTTGTCAGGAGGGTTGGAGCTGTGGACCGGATGGGAGTAGATGTGCAGTGGATGGCTGGCTGTGACAGTAGGGCCTGGGGGGGCAGGATGGAGGTCATGTGGCTGCTGAAGGGTCGGGGGGGGTCTACAGAATGGGGTTTAGGCAGAGGGACTGGCAGGATAAAGACAGGAGGGCATCAGGGGCACAGAATCAATCAATCCATCAGACCTGATTTGTGTAGCACTTTTCTTTTTTCTTTTAAGAACAAATTTCGAGGTGCTTCAATAAAACAAGAAGGGGAGAAGGAAGGGATACAGGCGAGAGTGCATGGCATGAGACAGTCTGGCTGACAAAAAAGACACCACTCCCCACCTATCAATATCAGTGACATTACCTAACACAACATTGCTGTGCTGTCATCTGGAACTCATCTGGTACCCTGATGATCTATGACAAATGGGTATGTATCCTGTTCAAATAAACACACTGGAATCCAAAATATATACACATGCACTTTTTTTATCCTGCACATCTGTCGAGTCCTCCATGAAACCAGGGCGTGTGCGTGTGTGTGTGTTATGTGTTTGTCTTCCACTGGATTGGTTTACCTATGTATCCATACCTGTACATGAACATCTATCTTGTTTATTGTACTTTGTTTGAGTGGGAGTGGTGTCACTGTGCCATCTGTGTAGCCCTCAACCGCCACTCTGCCATCTCTCGCTCTCCAATGTGAGCTTTGCTGGCTAAGCAGAGACGGGGGGGGGGCACTCCAGGAATGCAGGGCTATGTATTGTTTGTAAAAATAAACCATCTGGACAAAGATATTCACAGAGAATTTATATTAAACAGCTGCGAAAGCAAGCTTCTGAATGTGGACACAGTGGCTGGAGATGCAACAGGACCACACCACAAGTCCTATTTTAACAGTCCACAAAGGGAGATAGTAGAGCACTTTTACTTTCCTTGAGAGGAGGAGTTTGTCTGGTTCTAAATCTGGCTCCTCCTGCTTCAAAGAGAGAAGCCAATCCGAGCACAACATATTGAAATGAATACTCCTGTTTATTCTTCTTAGTCTTGTTGTTTCTACTCTATCGCACATGAAATCACACAATTTTACATTGACATGACAGAAAGGCAGAATGTGAAACCAAAACATTGTAAGAATGTATATTCTAATCTTGACTCTGTCTCTGTGTGGTAATAATGTGTCTCTACTTTTTCCTGGTCTGTGTTCAATGCTCAGCCAGTCTGTCCACTGACAAGTCAGTGAGGGAGGGAGGGCTCGTCGTATTACCTCACGCTGTTTGACTACCTCAGAGAACAGGAAACACACACAAACGCAAAGAGACAGACAGACCCTCGTTGGCTGGCAAATCACACGCAACATGTGTGGAGGGGGCCAAGAAGCCTGCCCAGCCCTGTGTGCCCTCTCTCTCTGGCCATCTGGCCAAGCCAAATATTGCCTCAGTGCACTGCACCCCAGGTCTGTTTGTCTTTGGTGCTACAGCAGCATTGTCCGCCATCATAAATAGGTACTCTCCAGTCACTAGAGTCACTGCTTGCCGGCCAGCAGAACAGACAGAAGACAAGCAGCTGAGGTTTATAGATCAGGGTGATTATTTCCAATAGTAAATAAAGTCTTCTTCCTGAACAGTGGATGAGTATTCCAGCTCTAAACCAATGAGCAACGGGACAAATGGAAAAGTCAACAAATAGTTAGCCATGCCTATCTGAAACTCCATGCAGATATTTCAATATGTCTTCTGTTGGAGTCTCCATTCCCAGATGTCAACATACAGTACATACATCAGTGGTCCCCATACTTAATACAAATTCATCAAATTTAATGGCATTGTTTTGTCTCTTTCAAACTGTTTTAAAATGAATATTGAATCGTGCAAGGGTGCCAATATTTTTGACCTAGTCCATTTTAATCTCTCCTATTCTGGCTAAATCTCTCCTATTCTGGAGACCAATCCAATCCAATCCTATTCACCAATCCAATCCTACAAGCGAAAAAAAATGTTAAATAGAGTGCTGACATCTGCAGTGCAATTCCGCTTACCAATATTTTCTGCCAAGATGTCAAAATGTTATGGATTTTGGAATATGTGAAAAAGAAAAAGAAAGTATCGAATAGTGAATACACACTACTCGTTTAAGAAACCCCCAAGTTTTTATGGAAGTTTAAGCAGATCACTAAATCCAGTGAATAATCTGAAAAGGTATGTGATAAACTGCCAGAGGATAAAAAAGTTTTTACCAAAAACTGAAAAAAGTTATAAATTAAGACCATTGTCAGGGACGAAGTAATGGGTTAACAACCTCCAGCTGTTCTGCAGCAATGGAAGTAAATTAAGCCTTGACAGTTGATGCTAACAATTCCGACAGGTGTCCCAACTATACAAACCCTCTGTTTGTACAAAAGCAGCGATGGAACAGACTGTGTTACTGCACCCTCTTATGCATTGGTTGGACAGTATTTTACAGCAGGAAGTAGTGTATTGTTACTGGCTAGAAAAATGCAATTAACGGAGGAAGACAGACAGATCATTATATCCCTTAAAAGTGTAGGTCTTTCCTTTAGAGATATTACAAAGGATACCAAGGTGTCAGTGAGTACAGTTTCCTACACCATCAAAAGGCACTTGCAAACTGGAGGAAACTCTGACAGGAAGAGATCTGGCAGACCCACAACAGAATCAAAAGGTAAGTTTCTGAGAATCAACAGCTTGGCTGATCGGCAGCTCACAGGACAACAGCTTCAAGCACATCTTAACACTGGTTGAAGTAAGCAAGTCTCAGTTTTAATTGTGAGGAGAAGACTTCAAGCTGCAGGTCTGACAGGTTGAGTGGCAGTAATAAAGCCAATGCTAAGATGTCAAAATAAGAAAAAGAGGCTTGGCTGAGCTATGAAGCACTGCCAATGGACTACTGAAGACTGGATAGTCTATGGATCAATGAATCAAAATTTGTAATCTTTGGTTCATCATGCAGGGTTTTTGTACATCATCGAGTAGGTGAAAGGATAGTTCCTCAGTGTGTGACACTAACTGTCCAACATAGAGAAGGAAGTGTGATGGTCTGGGGCTCCTTTGCTGGATCCGGAGTCGGCACACTCTGAACCAAAGCAGCTACAACAGCATTTTGCAATGCTATGCAATACCCTCTGGTGTATGCCTAGTTGGTCAGGGGAACGTTCATACAGCAAACTAATAACCCAAAACTTACCTCCAGGCTGTGTCAGAACTACCTTAGAAGAAAAGAACAAGACACTAGGCTTCAAATAATGGAATGGCCAGCACAGACCCTAGACTTAAACCCCATCAAGCTGGTTTGGGATGAACTGGGCAGAATGGTGAAAGCAAAGCAACCTACAAGTGTAACACATTTGTGGGAACTTCTGCAACAGTTTTGGGAAAATGTTCTAACCAATAATTGATTTCCATTGAAGAAAGAATGACAAGTGTCAGCAAGTGTCAATATTCAGATTTTACCAGTCAAAATTCAGATTTTTACCGGTAAAATCTGAATATTGACACTTGCTGACAGTAGAGGAGACGTAACACTGTCAGCTACAATACATCAGCATGTCAGTATCCAGTATGGCAGTGTTTACAATGGACAGGACACTTTGAAAGGGGGGAACTGTTTTATTCCTCCCCTTCCTCTCGCCCTTTCACTCACCCCATCCTCCCTGGTTGCTGCATTATTGCATCTAATGATACAAAATAATGCTTTCTTCCTTTTTTAGCTTCACCCGTATCACAGCAGAGGAATTTCACCTACTCCTCTAATCATCCCAGGCCCAATATCCTGCAATTTGTGCAGTTTATACACACTTGCGCATAACACGCACACACGTACACACTAACACACAAACACTTGCTGTCAGTCTGGTGGCCTATCTGTGTCAGCACTTTACTCAGCGACAGTGCTGTACACACACATGCGCGCAGAAACACATTGCCTTATGGTTCTGCTCTGTTCTGCCCTGCTTGCTGAGGAGATGGGATCCAGCCTCCTCTAAGCCTGCTACTACACTGGTGCTAGAGACTGTTCATGGAGTTACTGCGGTTACTCGCATGGAGAATGTGGAACATCCAACTTTTATGTGTCTAGATTAGACCAAACACAGAATAGCAATGCTGTATTGCTGTGTCAGAGAGTAGGGAAATTTGGAATTCTTTAACCACAACAGAGTCTCACTGTCCTGCAGTTGACCGTTAGAGGAACAGGGTCACAGATGCTTAATGTATTCTACATACAGTTGAGTCAACAGGCACACTGTCTTTACAGCAGTAAGTGTATGACAGTAAGTGGTCACATCAACCAGGGCCCCTGCTTATCCGATCAGAGCGGGTTAATAATAGCAGCAGAATAACGCTCTTTAGAATGCACTTTTAATTGGTTTACAAATTCTACCAATTATGCAGCGGACCTCTCCTTCTAAGTCACCTTCACTAAGCTGCTGGAAGCCTCAGAGGAATCAAAGTGTTGTCATCGAGTCAAACGCTGGCGCAAGACACCGTGTGGCCCAGAGACTGGCAGAAGTAGTATCCATGAGGCGTGTGCGCATGAGCGAGGGTGTGTGGGTTCATGCGTGTTCCTGTCTGTTTGCGTGTTTCTAGGCCTACTGTATGCTGAGTGTGTCCATCCTTCAGCACCGCAGATCATGTGAATACAGCAGCAAAATTGGATTATCAGATTAGCACCAGACATGCCCCCCTGACCTCTGAAGAAGGCAGTCAGACACTGGAAGTCTTTGCCTTGCTGACAGTGACGTTAGTTATGGCATGCAGTCTTGTCGTCCACACAGACACACCATTTACCTGGAGGAAGGACTAACAGCTAAATCTTGGATTAGAGGTATATAGAGGATTAGCCTAGCTCACCGACTGCAGCAGTAAACAGGAGAGTGGAGAGCTAATGTTCAATCTCTAATTTCTTTATTATCAATCAATAGAAATTGATATTGATATTTTTGAAACCATTGTTATGTCACGGTGAAGCCTATTATTACAAGTAAGCATATGTGTTAAGAAATGAGATAACATTATAAAAGCAATGTGCAAAATGTATAAGAAATTATTTCTTTTTAAACTGCTGCACTTATTTTTTTATAATAGGGTGTTGTTCTACTTGCGTTTCAACCACCAGCAGTGATGATTTATTGTGGTGTGAAACAGCTGCAGACCCACCTTGGAGAACAACACTAGACTGTTTTTAAATGCCAGCCATAATGTGTGGACAAGTTTCTCAAGGTCAAGCAAGCAACAGCCATCTAACTGATCTGCTGATGGCCACCAGAACCCACACTCACTTTACGATTCATTTCATTTCCTGTGTGTGTTTGCGCGTGTGTTTCTGGCAGAGCGACAAACACAGGTTATTCACATGTGGCTGCTGCAGTTGTTGTTACTAATCCATTACAACCACTCACATGAGCAGGTTCACCAGTAGCCTCTACTTAAACAACATGAAGACATGGCACACTGCTGTTGCCAAAAGTCTTTGAACAAAATTACTTCCTCTCCTAAAGCACGCCACAGGTTTAATTATGTGTTGCAGAACATAAAACAGGTAAGACAATTTGTAGTGGGAAATCATATTTCCATTGGAGGGGGATAAACACATACAGGAATGTCATAATTTATTTTTTTCTTCGCAGAGCTTGAAAGATCGGGTTTCAGCTAATGGGTGTCGGGCTGAAAGCACTAATTAGTTTTGTAGTCGACTGTCACCGGCAGAGAAAGAAAAGGTGCCACAATAAATATGTTCCCACAGTGGGCTCCAAAGCCTGTAATTTGAATCAATGCTCCTGTATTAGGTTGTGGGAATTATAAGCATCTCAACAGAAATGTGGAGAAGTAATTGCGAGGTTGTATCGCCCACACCTTGGCTTGAGAGGTGGGGCTATGAGAAGTATGATTACCCTCTTTTACAAAACAATGCTTGCTTTATGAAATTTCAAAAAAACATCCATGACTTTAGATTGGAAAAACAGTCTTGTTTCTTATTAAAAAAGACAATTGCTTAAGGCATGGAGAAAAGCAACTAAACCAACATTATACCTTTGATTAAATTGTTATGTAACCATATTTTATCTGAAATTTGAAATATATTGGGCATACCACATGTACAGTCATGCTATTGTATAAAGTTTTGGCACCATTGAACTTTCACCATTGAACTTACAGTCTCAAAAAATAAGTGGAAAGTATATGGTCTCCACAATGCTTTTTGCGCTGTTAATATTACAGAAATGTTGTTTTTGATTCAGAAGCAAATATAACCCTTTAAATCAGAAAATAAACAGAAACGGCATTGACCAAATTATTGACACTCATATTTGGTAGCACAGCTTTGGCTTGATAACTGCAATCAAGCACTTCCAATAGCCATGGATCACTTTTCTGTACCTCTGGGCTGGCAGTTTTGCCCAGTCTTCCTGCAAACCTCTCCAGTTCTCCCAGATTTAAAAGGTGCATTCTGCTCTATTCAGATTTCTCAACAGGTTTTTAATAGATCAGGACTCCTTGCTAGCCATGTCAGCAATAAAGTCCAGCACATTGTGTTGTGCCAGTCCTGTGTGCTTTTTGAGATGTGAGAACATTGTCATGACCTTTGACAGAGACCCAGCATTCTGACACTGGTTTTGACATTTTGAGCTACAAAATGCCTAGTTATTCTTCGAATTTCATGATGCCATGCACATGGCCAAGGCACCCAGTGCCAGAGGCAAGCAACCCAAAACTATCATTGAAACTCCTCTATGCATAGAGTTGGAGGATTTTACAAAAAAACTTTTGGCTTTATCTGTCCACAGAAGATTGTCGTGGAAGGATTTTGGAATGTTTAGGTGTGTTTTAGAAGTCAGGTTTTCTTATGTCTCAGTCTCTGCTGTGGGTCTCCTACTATACAACCCCTTTCACTTAGTTGGTGATGGATGGTGCGAGTTGAAACTTTCATAACTTGTGTCTGAAGGTCAGTTTGAATCTTTGTCACAGCTGATCAAGCTTTCTCCAACATTCAAACAATCCTAGCTTGCAATCTTCCATTAAGATTTCTCTTGAAGCTATGTCCAGGGAGGTCGGCTACGGTGGCATGGGCTTTAAACCTGTTGATAACATTATGTACAATGGAAACAGGAACATCATGGTCTTTGGAGATGAACTTGTAGTCTCGAAATTTTCCATTCTTGTCTCCAATCTTGTGTCTGACTTCCTCAGACAATTCTCTGGTTTTCTTTTTTTCCATGGTCATTGTGGTACACACAGTAACACAAAACAGGAGAATGAGTCTTCTTCTCTATTTAAACTGGTAGAATGTGTGATGTTCATATAGCAGGCACCTGCAACTCATTGACAGGTGAGTTCAATTCCAAAAAAAAAAGGAAAATCACCTGCTTGAAATCTAATTATACTACTACAAGAAAGTGCAAATAATATTATTCATGCCATTTTAGGATGTATCTGGGGGATCAAAAAACGGGCAAAAAATTTCTATTTCTGGTGTTGATCTTCTGCAAATACCATATACTTTTTAATTGTAACAGTTTACTTTAAGAAATTATGCATTATTAGAATTAATTGCAAGAGTGTGGAAATTGTTTGGCATAGTAGTATATCAAATTTGACCAAAGATGATAAATCTGAACACACCTGCCACTGCTTACATATTAAACACCAATAATGTATTTTCCATTAATAACTAACTCATCACTAATCCGGGATTACACAATTTACTTCTGACTAAATTTTGACACCATATTAACCTTTGAAAATGCCACACATTTTTCATCAAAGACACAATTTATATATATATAGTTTGAAAATATTTAATTTAACAGTAGTTCCTTGTACTGGACTACAGTATGTTCTACTTATGTTACGATCACAGTAAAATGCTTGTATGTACAGTACCGTGCAAAAGTCTAAGGCACCTGAAAGTTGAACTAAGGCCAGTTCAGCTTTCCACTGAGACAAATGAGACAAAGATAAATCATGTCAGAACTTTTTCCACTTTTAATGTGACCTATAATGTGAACAATTCAATTGAAAAACAAACTGAAATCTTCGAGGGGGAAAAATGAAAAATAAAAACCTTACAATAACCTGGTTGCATAAGTGTGCACGCCCTCTTATAACTGGGGATGTGGCTGTGTTCAGAATTAACCAATCACATTCCAACTCATGTTAAATAGAAGTCATTACACACCTGCCATCTTTTAAAGTGACTCTGATTAATCACAAATAAAGTTCAGCTTTTCTAGTAGGATTTTCCTGACATTTTCTTAGTTGCATCTCAGAGCAAAAGCCATGGTCCGCAGAGAGCTTCCAAAGCATCAGAGGGATCACATTGTTGAAAGATATCAGTCAGGAGAAGGGTACAAAAGAATTTCCAAAGAATTAGATATACCATGGAACACAGTGAAGACAGTCATCATCAAGTGGAGAAAATATGGCACAACAGAGACATTACCAAGAACTGGACGTCCCTCCAAAATTGATGTAAAGACGAGAAGAAAACTGGTTAAGGGAGGCTTCCAAGAGGCCTACAGCAACATTAAAGGAACTGCAGGAATTTCTGGCAAGTACTGGCTGTGTGCTACATGTGACAACAATCTCCCGTATTCTTCATATGAATAGGCTATGGGGTAGGGTGGCAAGACGGAAGCCTTTTCTTATAAAGAAAAACATCCAAGCCCGGCTGAAGTTTGCAAAAACAATCATCAAGTCCCCCAAAAGCACATGGGAAAATGTGTTATGGTCTGATGAAACCAAGGTTGAACTTTTTGGCCATAATTCCAAAAGGTATGTTTGGTGCAAAAACAACACTGCACATCACCCAAAGAACACCATATCCACAGTGAAGCATGGTGGTGGCAGCATCATGCTTTGGGGCTGTTTTCCTTCAGCTGGAACCGGAGCCTTAGTCAGGGTGGAGGGAATTATGAACAGTTCCAAATACCAGGCAATTTTGGCACAAAACCTTCAGGCGTCCGTTAGAAAGCTGAAGATTAAGAGGAAGTTCACATTTCAGCACGACAACGGCCCAAAGCACACATCCAAATCCACAAAAGCATGGCTTCACCAGAAGAAGATTAACGTTTTGGAATGTCCCAGCGAGAGCCCAGACCTGAATCCAATTGAACATCTGTGGGGTGATCTGAAGAGGGCTGTGCACAGGAGATGTCCTCGCAATCTGACAGATTTGGAGCGCTTTTGTAAAGAAGAGTGGGCAAATATTGCCACGTCAAGATGTTCCATGCTAATAGACTCCTACCCAAAAAGACTGAGTGCTGTAATAAATCAAAAGCTGGTTCAACAAAGTATTAGTTTAAGAGTGTGCACACTTATGCAACCAGGCTATTATGAGTTTTTTATTTTTTATTTTTCCCCCTCACAGATTTCAGTTTGTTTTTCAATTGAATTGTTCACGTTATAGGTCACATTAAAGGTGGAAAAAGTTCGGACATGATTTATCTTTGTCTCATTCTTTTACATCACAAGAACCTGGCATTTTAACAGGGGTGTGTAGACTTTTTATATCCACTATATATATATATATATATATATATATATATATATATATATTTATATGTATATGTATATATATATATATAAATGCATATATATATATATCCTATATATTATTATTAGTTTATTAAATTATTAATTAGTTAATTAAAATTTAATTAAATGTTTTATTAATTGACAGTACGTCTGCGTGTGCATGTGTGTGAGTGGGAGGGAGAGGAGGGGAGAGAGGAGAGACGATAGAGAAACAGATGGCGTCACCTTCGCACTTATTTACTCTGCACACATGAATGACAACATGTGTAAATATGTGTATGTGTGATTTGCAAACGTACTTCTTGGATTTGTGGCATGTGTGCCTGTCTTTTAGCCTTGGAGAGGTTGTCCTGGCACCTCTTTTCTTGCTACCTGGGCTGAATAAAACTTAATTTATATAAAGTTTTAACAGGTTTATAAACTTACAGGTATATAATCAGGTGGCACAAGATCAGTTGTCTCAGCACGTAGAGACAAACTGAAGTTTGCTTAAATTGGGTTTCTGGGAGGGCGCCGTGTACTTTGAATGTGTGGTGTAGTAAGACAATACATGCCTAACAAGCATAACAATAAACATGAAATAAAAATATGGATGCACGGTGTGTGTGCATGCACGTGCATGTATGTGTTTGTATTTGTTTTGTGCTGAGGTGTAGTCAGACACTCTCCACTATGCACTCAGCAACATTCTCAACCATTTATATACCCAATGTGAAGGATGCACTGAGGTTTTATTGCTGAACAAATACAATTATATAAGTAACATGATTTCAAACTTTTTTTCAGACAACGTTCCCCTCAGAGTAATAACACTGATATTATTAAGGAGATTAAAAACACATGAGAAACCAGGTCTAAGATACTTGTCCAAACACAAAATAAATCACTGAAGCATGGAGATGCGCACACAGACACATCCAAGGGTTGTTTTTCCTTTCCACTCCTACCTGACATAAAAAAATGAGAGAAAAAGAAGCTATAAAATTATGTAAACATAGGCTGTTACCTTTTTCACTCTTGCCATGCGCAAACAAAGTGGTCTGATGGCCTGAGCTAAATGACCTTCCAGGTTAGGAATTTTCCATCACCCTTTTAAAAGGGCTTAAAAATGACAATGAGGGAGGGTCACTCAGTCTCTTTATTCATGTTTTATTCAGCATTGAGCGATACATAAAAATACAGAGGTTCTTCCTTCTCTGAGTTGAGGGAGCGAAGGAGCGCCAGGGGCTGTCTTTTCCTAGTCTAAATCCTGCTCCGCAGCTTGTCCTCTTGTGAGTCACACTCCTTAGTCATTAGGAATGAAGGAGGCCCATTCTGGCCCCAAGCCCTTAGCAACAGACACACGGCCAAATGACACCTTTCTGTAAACAAACAACAGACAGAAGCGGAGCAGAGACCAGCAACAGAAGCCTCTCCCTCATTGACACTGATATCTGCAGTGTACTCCCCTCCTCTCTCCTCTCCTTGTCTTTCACCCAGCTGGACCCCACTGACTATTAAAGTAGATTTAATGTGTTGTATGTGACCTCCTCTCCTTAAACATTCACCCAGCAGGATACCAACATCTAACAGCATACCATTAGATGAATCAAGAAATAAAAACCCCATCAAATCATTTTTGGACAAAAACAAAGCTATGATAATAGTTTTTATGCTTTTCAGTTTCTTTGCTGATAATTTCCAACATTTGGTAGGCGTTTTTAGACTCAGTAGTAACCTACCAGGCGGTAAAATAAGAAGTGTATGAAACATCTATGGTTAGGTGTTTACTCACAATTTTCAAAAAGGTTTATTAAAACTGGACAATAGAAAAGTCAATTTTGAAGAGAAAATGTTTTTTGTGTATTTGAAAGGCTAGCGGTTTTTCTCAGGGGAACCCAATTTAATAGCAAAGAACCCTGAATGAGCCTACTAAACTTTATATCTGCTTGTGTTCTCTCTCACGGCACTTTGTAAAATTATTACGTGTGCAATTTAAAATAAATAATAATTAAACATTTGGTGTGCTTAAGTTACAGGAATTCTAGCTAGTTATAGATCACAATAGCTAGCTATCTGACAGACATCAGCCAAAGTCCTTGAGCTCATTAACTAGCTAGTTAGCCATTTGAGGGAAATTACAGCAAAAATATAAGTTTTACACTCTCCGAGAATCTGGAGTTTTTTCTTTATGGGACCTTTGTTGACAAGTTGGGAATTGATGGATGTTTTAAAAATGGCCTTATATGTTGCATCCCGTATCCAACTATCAGCTGCGTCTCTAGATTCGCCACTGGTTACTTTGATTCACATCGGCCTGTGTCACTGGAGGAGTTTGCCGCTGTACAGAGTGATGAATGAGCTGCTAACAAGGCAAACCCAGGGGGAGCAGTGGAACATAATAAGCATTCTTGAATCATGATTCCAATCAATAATATAGTCAACACTGGTAAACTTTCCTCTTTCATTTATGCAAGTTTGACCAGTTTAAAAATAAATATCAATATGTTGCTTATTGTATTGCAGTTTTTGTAAGATTCATGTGGTTGAAAATGAAAGCTGAAAAGCACATTTAGCATGTATTTGTGTGAAACATACTTCTTAGCCTTAACTGCCCACGTTTGAGCGTCTCATCAGCCAGCATTCAAGTGGAAGAAGGGTTCGGACACTTAAAGAAGCGTGGTCTGTGTTGGGCAGTCGGACATTGGAGGAAGATCCTCGCTAAGGAGTGTGACGTCTTTGACTAGTGATGCCTTGACTATGTTAAACAGCTGGCCTCAGCTACGACAACTGATGGCTATGTTTATTGGGTGAATGTAGCGCATGCAGATGCGTGAAATGAAACAACTTTGTTTATCAGTATACCACATGTCCCTTGATGTAGTGATGCGGAATGTACATAATGGCTGAACTTACTCCCCTCTCCCCTAAGCACATTTTAGTTTCAGGCAACAACACATTACATCCTGCATCAGTAGAATGAACAATTGTAGAGTCATATAAAAATACATGAAATATTGGATGATGGAATACAAGGCATGCAAATGTGATTCCAATGTTATGGTCATTACATTTGCCTGCAAAATCACAACACTGATGACTCACAGAACGGAAAAACAGAATATAAGTGTAACCTTACAGGGTATTTATACCCAATGAAGTGGACTTCTATGTATTGGCATGTTGGAGAAATTAAGGTAATTAAATAGTTATGGATTCTACATGAAACAGAGAATTGTTCAGAAAAACTGTAACAAAATACTCAACAATACACATGTCTGTACTTCATACCCAGCTTTCTGGACACTGAATGAGGTCATATTTTGTAGGGCTTTGATTTTGGGACAATGACTGTTACTATTCACAGCGTACACATAATACACATAATATAATCATTAAACATACTACTACAATAGTAGTGCCATGTATGAGGACTAATTTCAAACACTATACAAGATAATCGTAATTGACTAGAACACATCTGTTTCAAGAAATGAGTAATTGTTTCTGTAAAAGTCTAAAGAAGACCTCACAAACTAAATGCCGTAAATATGCAAGCTTCAGGTAAAAAAGATATTATTCACAATGAACGAGAGAAACCAATTTTAAATCATGTAAAATCTGGCTTAGTTGGCTACAGAGTAAACCAGAGGTGGCACCACAAGTCCAAAAGTGGTGAGGCAAAATTTGGGACATCGGGGCATTTCTCGGGGACCAGACCACTTTTCCTCAACTTGTGAGGTAAACTTGTTTCCTACTTATATGCTTAGTTGACGAAAGATAATTGTAATCATTCACATACATTTGAGTAACTCAGAAGACACTTATCCAGGTGGACAAGGCATGTAACAATTATAGATGAGTACAAAATGTTGTATATCCAATTATTAAATTGATCACCAACTGACTTCAAAAAATATTCCCATTCCATTATATTGAATCACGTCACTGTATATTGCACTCTTCTTACTCTTTTCTACTCTATCGCTAGGTGGCTGTCTGCGAAAGACAGTTTTGTTGGCGCTAGAATTCATTAGCTACTTATCCTAGTGCATTAGTCGTCATCCATCTGTTATGGTTGGACAAAATTATTTATATTTTCCGTGTAGACGACTGGAATCTTTAGCTAGCTAGGTTTTGAAAGGTTTTACAAATGTCAACGTAACAACCCCACGTCACCAGTCTCAATTTAACAAACTGACTTAATTAGTGTCGCTTGCCTTTGCCTTGGGTAGCAGCATCAGATCGTTTCATCTGTACTCGTCTTTTTCTCGTGGCAAACATGTATAGTAATCAGTGAGCTTAAAATAATACTTAGCTAGCTAGTTAATAATGTAATGTAAGGCTACTATATGTAACAATAGCAGTTTTGTCAGTTATGGATATGATCATTCTATTGTGATGGGGACAAGTTAAGGGAGTTTGACATACCTTGTTTTTTTACTTATAAAATGTCATCAGACTTCGCGTTTTCACCTGACAAGGAGGCAGGCGATAGGGGAGCGTGAGCAAAAAAAGTAGCTAGTAACCATCTGCAATGACTCGATTCTAACGATTACCTGCGTAACAAAGCAATGATTTGTTGAGAGGCATGGTCGACGCTCTGCCTCCGGGGCCGAGTTGGCTGTAGCTAGGAGATCACTGTGACTGACAGGTGCATTCACCTGTTGCAGTCTTGTAAAGACTGTTTACACATATCTTTACACATATCTTTACAAAACTGTACAACAGGCAAGATAGAACAGCAAGCTTTGTCATACAACCTTGTTTCCCAAAAAGTTGGGATGCTATGTAAAATGTAAAGAACAATAGAATGCAATGATGTGCAAATCATTTAAAACCCATATTCAATAGAAAATAGTACAAAGACAACATATCAAATGTTGAAACTGAGAAATGTTTTTGTTTCTTGAAAGACATATACCCACTTTGATTTTGATGCCAGCAACATGTTTCAAAAAAGCTGGAATAGTGGCTACAAAAGACTGGAATTGTTGTTTAATGCTAAAAAAAACTAAACCTGGTGGAACGTCTCACAACTAATTAGACTGATTGGCAATATGTCACTAACATGATTGGGTATAAAAAGAGTATCCCAGAGAGGACGGGTCTTTCAGAAGTAAAGATGGGGAGGGGTTCACCACTCTGTGAAAGACTGCATGCAAATAGTGCAACAATTTAAAAATTACGTTTCTCAATGTAAAATTGCAAAGAGTTTAGGGATCCCATCATCTACGGTACACAATATCATTAAAAGATTCAGAGAATCCAGAGAAATCTCGGTACGCAAGGGACAAGGCCGAAAAACAATATTGGATGACCATGATCTTCGGGCCCTCAGGCAGCACTGCATTCAAAACAGACACGATTCTATAGTGGACATAAATGAATGGGCTCAGAAAGACTTCCGAAAACCATTGTCTGTGAACACAGTATGTCACTCCATTCACAAATGCAAGCAAAAACTCTACAATGCAGAGAAAAAACCATATATAAACAAGATCCAGAAACGCAGCTGCCTTCTCTGGGCCGAGGTAATTTAAGACGGACTGAGGTGAAGTGGAAAACTGCCCTGTGGTCTGATGAATCAAAATCTGTAATGATATTTGGGAATCATGGACGCCGTGTCCTCTGGAATAAAGAGGAGAGGAACCATGCGGCTTGATATAAGCGCACAGTTCAAAAGCCAACATCCGTCATGGTATGGGGGTGCATTAGTGCACATGGCAATGGTAACGCCATTGATGCTGAACAATATATACAGGTTTTGGAGCAACATATGCTGCCATCCAGACAATGTTTTTTTTCAGGGAAGGCCTTGCTTATTTCAGCAAGACAATGCCAAACCACATTCTGCATGTATTACAACTGCATGGCTCCATAATAAAAGAGTCCGGGTGCTAAACTGGCCTGCCTGCAGTCCAGACCTGTCACCCATTGAAAACCTTTGGCGCATTATGAAACAACAGAAATACAACAAAGGAGACCCCAAACTGTTGAGCAGCTGAAATCCTATATCAAGCAAAATGGGAATACTTTTACTTTCAAAACTACAGCAATTGGTCTCCTCAGTTCCTATAAACTTACAGAGTATTGTTAAAAGAAGAGGTGATGCAACACAGTGGTAAACATGCCTCTGTCCCAACTTTTTTTAAATGTGTTGCTGGCATCAAATTCAAAATGGGCATGTATTTTTCCAAAAACAATACAATTTCTCAGTTTCAACATTTGATATGCTGTCTTTGCACTATTTTCAGTTAAGTATAGGGATAAATGATTTGCACACCATTGCATTCTCTTTTTATTTGCATTTTACGCAGCGTCCCAACTTTTTTGGAAACGGGGTTGTACATAACTGAAATGGCATATTTTAAACAAATCTATTTAGTGCAGCATTAATACTGTTCCCTATACACATTGTTTAAATAAAGTATGCAGTCAGAAATACAGACCATAATAGGCACATTGTTTAATTAGGAAATAATTCATGTTATTTTTGAATGCTCACGTTAATCTCACCATTGAATTGCCCACAAACAGACTCCCACCTAGTCGGTCACACAAGCATGCATGCACACACACTCACACACACACATGCATACATGTACACACACACACACACTCACTCCCACCATGGCCTGCCTCCATCTGGTCTGAGAGCAGCACAGGCCCCAGCTCCTATCACTCATTAGTTTACAAAAGCTGTCTATGTCAGACATGAGGTCACTGTGGTGTACTGTGTGGCTTTCAAGGCGGAAAACACAGACAGTGTATTACAAGGTAAAGTGTATCGGACTGGAATCACAACATAACACTTATTAACCAGATGGAAGAGAGTTACTATTGTGTCTTCAGTGCAAAAAGTGTGCACTCACAATTAAGCATTGTCCTGGAAGAGGGTCTTTTAAATGACAAAAATGTAAAATGAGTATTCTTGCCAAATGTTTCAGGTCAGTCCAAATCTCACATACCATTCCACTATGCCATCTCATCTTGTTCTCGGGTCAGGGCAGATTACTTATTAATTTATTCTGGTATGGGCAAATATGACCAATGTTCTCAACTATTCTGGGAAAAAAATGTCAGCAATAACTAGAACTAACATATTTGTGTTTCACCTGTATTACATAACATGCGTGCAAGCACCCACACACGTTCACACACAGATACAAACACACACACACATACAGTACACACACACACACACACACACAGACACACACTGTTGCTGAGTCAGTGTGTGAGGTTGCTCGTGTATGAAATAATGGGAGAGATGTTTTAATTTCCTCCCCTCCCACTGTGGTTGGGCTGGGTGGTGTGGGGGGGGACAGGAGATGGGCCCCCCTAGAATTTACCTCCCCTGGCCCTCTGGCCTCGTTCAACGTGTCACGGGTAGTGACTCACAGCCAAGAGAGCAAACAGGAAGGATGTTAACCACCACCAGCGCAGCTATTCACCACCCTCCCCTCCCACCCCCACCTCCACTCCACACAAAAGAGCCTAACTTAATGAAGCCTGGAGAAGTGCATGGCACGGCGATTACATCAGAGTTAGAGGGAAAACACACACATAGCAGGAACAATGGGTAGCTCCGGAGGAAAGGATCAATATGAGGCTGTTGAGGAATCTAAGCTACCGTAGTATCACCTGACAGAAACACAGGACTTAGCCTGGACAAATCAGACTGAGACAACCGGCCTGTAAAACACGAACAGGGCAGGAACCAGGCTACACAGGACCCACGCCTTCGGATCAAACGGTGGAAAGAGGAAGTTGGAAGGGGTGGGGTTAAGGGAGTGAGGAAGATAGAGATTGAGATAAAGAGAAAATGACAGAAAACTAGACGAGGGAGGGTGAAAAAGAGAGAAAAAGAGAGAAAAAGAGAGCAGAGAGCGAAAGGAAGAGAGAGTGAGAGAGGTGAGAATCGGGTGTGTTGGTCAGTTGCCATCACTCACATGGATCGTCACCAGAGAGCTTCCCTTTCACCCCGTGCCACCACCTTGTCACCCTGCATCCCCGCCACCTTGTCATTCTGTCCCCCTAGCCAAGGTCTCTGTCACCCCGTTGTCACACTATCACACGACCCCTGACCCACGGTGTCCCAGGTATAGAAGTAAAGAGATGGTGGAGGAAGAGAGCGAGGGATGGGGGTGTGCTTGGACATGCCTGTCTCCTTAGATCACAGGGCCCGGACATAAAGTGCTAATGCTACGTGTCTATAGATTTATGAGGGTGTGTTAGGGGTTAGGGGGGAGTGGCCATGTGTGTGAGAGGGGAGGGGGACATGGCCACAGGAGCCCACATTGTGGCTGCAGCTGATTCACAAACTCCCCTTAGGGGTGGCGTCCCTGTTCTGAGCACGCATGTACACGCACATACACATACACACACATATACACACACCTCCAGAACTCGGTTTTGTAGACTTTATGGATGGGAAACTATAATAATGACTACCTACATTTATTTATTAAATTTCTTCTGGCATAAAAGTGTTATTTATATGCTCATCACAATAGCAAAGAGAGTAAAACTAATTGTGAGAAAAGCCTATTCTGCCAAATTTTAGAAAGTGCTATTTAGCTATGCAAACAAGCAACAACACAGTTCACCCTCTTTTGGAGAGAATCATAAAAGATTTGCTTCCAAAGTTCTGCTATTTGATAAAGGAGCTGAGCTGGTGATGTCATATAGCACATTATTCTGCCACAAGGGCCGGGAGCCAAGGAATGCTCGGTCCCAAAGAGCCACATGTCAACCAATCAGACCCCTGGGATTCCATGGAACATTACCCATAATCCTCTGAACAAATACATGTATCTAATACCATAACAACCCGCTACCAACACGTCTGAGAAGCCAGAGTTAGGGCAAGAGGAGTGTGACGCATCCGTAGCAACACACCATAATTAACACTAGCGCCAGGATAGACTAAGTTTAGAAGACCCCCCCCCCATCTCCTACTCCTTCACATGCCCCACACTGATATTTAACAAAACATTAATCTTCTTGCCAGTGCTTCTAAAGAATACTGTGATGTAGCTGTGAGCTGGGTAATAGTAATTCCATTGTTCTGGTCGTTATTTATGTCTTGGCTGTACCAGGCAGATGAGGTAAGTCTTCTTTATGTTATTATTCACAACTGGTGATACATAAAGCCAGATTACACAAATGTCTCTCTGTTTCACAGCCTGCTACCTCACACACCCCTCCTCCTCCCTCCCTCCATCCCTCCCTCCACTGCCTTTCAGTAGCACATTTCCCCTTTCTCCCCGCTTTCTAAATCACCCACAGCATTTGCATCTGAATCGCTTGTATATCTTCTTTTATATGATGCACTGACAACACTGGCTTTCCAAAATAAGGGGGGAAAAAACTGCCTCAACAAAAAAAAAAAAAAAATGTTACCCTAACACTCTCCAATTCTACGTCTGGCAAGGCCATCGGTTTAGTAAAACGAGGCAGTGTGGGCTATGTGAAATCAAGACGAGAAGTTATTATTGTGTCGTGAAAGATAAGCCGTCGTCTGCTGATGTTACTGGGGGCGATAATCTGCGTGGAACTTCTCCAAAGCACTCTTGCTGACATTTTCAACGATCACTCTGTGAGCTTCTCGCTGAGTGACAGCGGAGCTGTGTTTCAGTCATACGATTTCAATACACTTGTGCGAACAAGACACAGGGGCCTGTTGGACTCTGTTTGCCTGTGGCTGTGTCTCTGTGTTGGGTCAGAGATGCTTTGCTGAGCAGTCAGTCTGGGGTGAACCCGGTGTGTCTGTGTCTGACCCTGCACCACTCGCAGCCCTCTCCTGTCTGGGTCAGTGTTTATTAACAACAGCAGTGTGGCCTAGCCCCTTTTCAGGGTAAGCACATGGTACAGCCCCAGAAAGCCAAACAGACAGGTCGACCTCTTACATGCACAGTGCACAGGGTCGGACTTGTTTTTTTTTTTCCCCCTGCACTCTGACTAGATCCATTTACACAGACTCAAAAGCCCTCCAGACCTCTACCCCTTGGCTAGAGTTACACACTTACATCCCTGTAATAATTCAGACATCTCTTGCTCTTTCTTTCTCTTTCAGTATGTTCTGCTTTGTTTCAAAAGCAGATCAACTTCAAAGCATAGAACCGACAGATTAATAGTTGAACAGAAATGCTATTTCATAAGCTATTGAGTTTCGGCGCTATCACTCAAGGCCCTTTGCTTGTGAGTGAAGAGGTGAGTGAATGTGTGTTTATGTGTGAGCTTGTATGTGTGTGTTTACCCATGACATGTATGAGTGTCCTTCCCCCCTCTATTTCTCTATCTACAGTATCTTACCCAGATGACATCATCCATAGACTTCTCCTTCCTGTCTCTCTCACTCTTTTCTTTTGGATGGCTTCTGTTATGACAAGCTTAATTGAGGGTTGTCAACCCATAACATTTTTGTAAATATTAGACTTGCCAAGGGTGTCAATGAGAGGAAATGGCCTTACAATATGGTGCTCTTCACTGGAGCACAGTGTCTGGTTTTGTGAATTGGATCAGTAAGAAGTATTTCAAAACTCAATGACCCTTCATCCACTATGTCCACCTGGAAAAGGTATTGTATATCTAGTGATATGCACAGTACCTATTTAAATAGGCAACAATCTCATCCAACTACATGGATAACTTGGGTTTATTTTATTGGCTCTATGCAAACTAATCATTGACCCGAGAGAACGTTGAGTAACCATGGAAATCATGCCTATTTTATTGAATATAAGCTGCTTATTATTATTACCTTGTAAGAAATTATTAACTGCTTAATGGACGTTTATGGAAGTACCCTTCTAATTAGTGTGAGTATTGAGGGGGAGAGTGCATTGTCCTATGTCCATTGCAACGGCCATCTGCTCCGGGAAACGCTGCTGTGTGTATAACGATGGCAGCAGAAGTGAGACAATGGGGGAGAATGGTGCAACAGGGACGACACATCTCCTCTGATCTATCCATACATGAGCTTCTCACTGATCAACCCCAAACAGCCCTTCAGTTACACGAACGACTTTCAAACCATGCTAAACATTAATGTTATGTGTAAGGCGGAAGTGTTAAAAGGCGATTTTAGACCTATTATGGTAATTCGTCGCAGTGCTGGGAGTGTGTTTGTGTGTAGCTGTGTGTGTACTCTATGTGCTGGGAGTGTGTTTGTGTGTAGCTGTGTGTGTACTCCATGTGTTGTGATGTGTGTTTGTGTGTAGCTGTGTGTGTACTCCATGTGTTGTGATGTGTGTTCGTGTGTAGCAGTGTGTGTACTCCATGTGTTTTGATGTGTGTTCGTGTGTAGCTGTGTGTGTACTCCATGTGTTGTGATGTGTGTTCGTGTGTAGCTGTGTGTGTACTCCATGTGTTGTGATTTGTGTTCCAGTAATTGACGCTGCTGTGTGTTACTCACCTGGGGGCGGGGCTGGGGCCAGTGAGTCAATCTTGTGTCATCAAGCACCGCCAGGCAGCCTGGGCCTGAGTTGTCTGTCTTTCAGAGCAAACCAGACAGACCCCCCACCCTCCCTAGTGACAACAAGCTGAAGTAATGTGGTCTGATCACCTCAACAATGGCCTCTTACTTCCCACCATGATGTCTTGAAAGAGAGACAGATAGGAAGACAGGCCAACAAACAGAGGAGTGGGATAGTAGAAATGGGTTAATTGTTAAATCTTCTGAAAACTCTACTATTACTGACTAAATCTCAAAAGGAAAATCATTTTTTGGCAATCATCGAAATACGTAAGGTACAGCACATATTTTGACTTTTTGCCTGATTCAGGACATATTACTGGAAATTATTTTAGGACAAAGACTCCAAATGCAAAATCTAGAATCAAGATTACACATTATGAGCGCTTGTGTATGCACTAACGATAAAATCAAACACATCTGCCTGAAAAGAAATTTCAGCTAGGAAGCCGACTGTCCAAATGCTTTTGACATTCAAATTTAAGGGATAATTTACTAAAAAATGTTTTATCTGATTTAATGGAAAATTTCTTAAAATAAAAGCAATTTTTATACAGAGGTGACCCGTTTGAATTAAAAACTGAAAGCAGCGTTTAAAATCCTCTGAACCCCTGTGTGCACGAGCAAATCAACAGTACGAAATAGGATGTGTAAGCTTACAACAATAGTCTGTCAAATGTAATAACATATTGTTTGCACAACCGGAACGTTTGCATAATATTCAATATTTTTATAATTTAAAACAATATTTGGATTGAGTATTGCATAAAATAAAACAAACCCACACATTTTAACAACAGGTGCTTTACACTATAGTGTCCACAGGGTCTGTGCAGAAAGGCGAACATTTGAAGCCCCTACTAAATCTACAAAATAGACAAATAATAGATCTTGAGTGTTGAAATCGACACATTTTCAAACTATCTTCCTCTGCCTCTCTGCCCCTCACATCCACCGTAGCAGAAAGTGCAGAGACAGGGAGGTCTTAACGAGAGTCAGCCACAGACATAACTCAGCACTCCCTACACCAATGACCAATGAAAAATGAAAATTGACAGCAGCGTCACGGCAATCATGCCACATGTTTACGAGAAGCTGTCTTTACTGGCTGCAGCCTCGGTGATATCAGTCACACCTAGTAACAGTCTGCTCATCAGAGGCCGGGGATTTACGGGCCCGGCGTAAAGCCACAGAACCTCTGAGCAGCCAGCCCAGCCCAAGGACCAGCAATCACCTGGACCACCGACTGAATTCTTCATAGACTGTTAGTGTATTAATTTGGGCTCAGTCTAGACCCGCCTGTAAACTCATATGCAGACAGAGACGTAGGTCTAGTCTAGGTATCAACGTACATTTGTGATATAAATATGTTTTTTTCCCCATATTTCAGTGATGTGCAGTTTTTTTTTTGGGCCGTGATGTCAGTGACTTCATTGTCATATTAATGTGGATGGTAATGCTGATGTAAGGCCATGCATATGTCCTTAAAGGGATAGTTTGTCCAAAAATCGTATTTTGGTGACAGTCCCCTTACCCCGAGTTGGTCCTTCAGGCACATAGACTCATTTTTTAAAACAATCTATTATTCACCTTGGTCTCAGTCAGTAATTAGAGTTATTTGCATTGTACAAATTGAAACCGTATGTACCTTTATCACAAAGCTGCATTGCAAGCAGAAAACTACTCTAAAACACTCCAAACACTCCAAACTAAGACAAGTGGTGTTGTTTACCTCAAAGAACATAACAATGTTGTATTCCTCTAAATACATTTTAATTTTCACAATATATTTCACATTTCAAATAAATGGGTACTTCCTGTGTTTACCGGTCAGTTTTGTTCACAACTGTGTCAATCCACGCATTCATTCAGGAAATGTAAATGTATACACACTAACTGAAAGTTAGTATTAGCTAGCTAGAAAGCAAGTTACCTATTTTGTCTCTGATATTCACCTCGTACAGTCAAAATGTATTTGCTTGAGAGAGAAAGGAAAATACATATTATGTCTGACTCTGAATACGAGCACGAAGAACATATTTCAGGGTGGTTGTGGTTGGTGGGTGTCTCTTTGGCTGATGCTTGGCAATGTGGGTGGATTGATTTCCTGCCTGTTGGGCCCTGTCCGGGGCCTCCCCCGGATAGGGCCACAGTGTCACTGGACCCCCCTGTCTCAGCCCCAAGGTCTTACGCTGCTATACTATTGAGCTGGGGAAGTTCTCCTTCTCCACTATAAATCCCTGTAGATCTAAGGAATGCATTTTCTAAATTTTCCCTGCCTCCTGCCGTTTTAACCTCGGAGGAGATGAGGCCTTGGCCCACACCTGAGGAGTACCAGGCTTGAAAGACCCGTTGCTGTCCCTGTCCAAAGTCCTCCTGGTTGTGTTGCAGATCAAGACGATACCTGACGATTTCAGCTGCCAATGTGCTGACACCTCCCCCCTCCCCCGTGTTGTCCCTGTCCCTGTCCATCTGGTCATGCTTCCGACCTGGACTAAGTTTAAATAGACTCTGGACTCAGCCCACATGCATTTATTAATTATTACAATTTGTACTCTTAATATGTTCACCCGGCACAGCCAGCAGAGGACTGGCCACCCCTCTGAGCCTGGGTCCTCTCTAGGTTTCTTCCTAAATTTCGGCCTCTTAGGGAGTTTTTCCTAGCCATTGTAATTCAACACTACTGTTGTTTGCTTCTTGGGGTTTAAGGCCGGGTGTTTTGTAAAAGCACTTTGTGACAACTGCTGATGTAAAAAGGGCTTTATAAATAAATTTGATTGATTGATTGATTGATTTCGGGGGACAGAGCCTTACTTGTTCTAACCATTATACACAGATGAGGAATTGACTGAATAGAAGTTTGGACAGCAGCTAAAGGGGGTGATGGTGAATACGTTAATCCCCAACCCTTGCCCAGAATATCCGGAGGCAATATGTACTTTGTGCATTATAACATAGTAATCAAAAGTATTACTTACAATCTGTCTTGTCTACATGGGTTGAAATGGGTAACTTGATGAAATTGCATTCGCCTTTAGTCCTCTTCTAAGTGAACGTGGGTCACGATCCTCTGTATTAAAATGTTTATCGCAAAAATTGTATGCCTCATTGGCGAAGTTGCTCCATTAATTCTCCCACAATACGAGTCGGGAGAGGCAGAGGTATTGTCCCAATTGCAGAACTCAAGATCCATTACCAGGCAAACGAGCAGGCAGTCGTCGACATCGATAAAAACAAAGGAAATCCAGAAGTTCAAAGTTTATTTATCAAATGCACCGAATAACACATCGTCATCCTGCACAATGAAATTCTTGTGACATGGCACCTGACTTCTATGTAGTAAGAATTAAGAAATATATAAAGCAAAAATAAAGCATCAAATATAGCAACAATATACATAAGTGTAAACTAGCAGCAATTTTAAAAAGCTAGGCAAAGCAACAGAACTTCACGTAGCTTGTTGAGGTTAAAGTTCACGCTCACCTCGATGACATCACGACCGAAGAACAGAAGCTGTGTATGGTGGCTATAGGACATACTTGCAAGTGCCAGGTTGAATTCATCCAATTTCGCCGGCTGTTTTGTCAGTGTACAGTTAAAAAAAATCAATGCTACTGCGACCGATTACTGAATGTAGTTTGAAGTGTTTTATGCTGCATTTCCACGGGTGCTTTACCCCAGTACCAGGGCTGATTTATATGCTGATGTTGGCTCTAGACTTTCCTGTTTCGACTACACCTTTGGTACCAAGGACTTAAGGAGGGGCTCAGGTGGGGAGGGAGGGGTGAACTATCAACGCGATTTGGTTTTACGGTTACGAAAAATAAAAGGCAATATTTTTTCTGGTAGTAAAATAAACAATAACGCCATGCTCAGTTTATTTACAATACGGCGTTTGAACTTGAGTAATAAAACAAATTTCTTCCTCAAACTCCTGCAACCGGCTCCTTCTCCACTTACACCCATGACACTGCAACTGTACGCCAGTGTATTCATTATTTAGTTTAATAAGTATTTTGTCAAAACTATCTACCTCTAATGGAAGGATTTGGCAGAATTCTGAGGTAATTTTGCGTTGTTATAGGTTCTGTAGGCTACCTCTCAGTCTCAGCCCTCCATTTTTCTGTTGAGTCAATGGCATCGTATCAACTTCGGTCGTTCCAACTCTTTCCGTTCTGAGTCATTTTATTTTTCTTTATTTTATCAGGGATCTGTTTGTTAGATCGGATGAAAACCATTATGAGAAGCCTAAAGCAAATGATAAACATCGCTATTCGAATAGCACAACACGCCACGTTTTCACAGCATGTAACACATCAACACGCAAACCCCGCCCTAAGTCCTAAAGTCCGGGGCTTGGCACCAAGCGAGAGCCGGGCTACTCGGCCATGGCCTAGTGGCCGACTGGCGCTGACCTGTGTCAATGGAAACAGAAACAATTCTGGACTTTAGGGTAAAACACCAGTGTTTGGCACCAGTGGAAATGAGGCATTGGAGTAGTTTCCCACTTGCAATGCAGCTTTGCGATAGCAGTACAAACCGTTTCCATTCATGAACTTGAACGATGCTAATAACACTAATTACAGACTGGGACAGAGCTGAATAATGGATTGTTTGAAAAAATGACTCTATGTGCCTTTTGGAATATCTCTTGGTATGTGTACTTTGAGAAAAACAAACTATGCCTTTAACAGAAAAATATAAAAAAATATACCAAAATAAAATAAATGTTTTACTTTTAATAATACTTAACTTCTGTACAACCATTACCAGCCTAACCAAGTGATTTTGAAAGACAAACACACTATGCATGGGGCCAAATTATTAACCTACTTGTTGAGAATTGTAACATCTCTTATCTACAATTTTCAACAACATCTCTTTTAACGTCTCTTGTCTCATATAGTGACAATCATGACATAAGGGTACCTCCCTAATGTGCTACAGGTGTTGGACATTTTCTTGGTATAATTTTTTCCTGGATTTTCGTCTTTTTCTCCAGGTTTTCACTTTCAAGCTCTGTTCACTTTGATACCCATAATTCAAATCACCGTGATAGAACCAACCAACCTCTACTTCTATTTTAATAATGCTGACAAGCTATTTACAGTGAAGTATTTGTATACTGCAAGCAAAGCTGGTACACAGCATTTCTCTGCTTAGATTGTTGGGCGGAGATGTCTAGGTCTGGGTTTCTCTTGCTGTCTCTGCTTGGACCATTGTGCAGCGATGTCTAGGTCTGGGTTTCTCTAGCTGTTTGCATTCTTCCTCTGGGAATGTGTAGAAGCAGAGAAGCTGGTCAATGGAAAGCGCCTTGGGCACAGAACCAGTAGGACAAGGGCTATTATCACAGGGAGGATGATGTTAGTAGTAATGTTCTATACTGGTCGTCCTTGCTTACCTTGAGTCTGGCTAATAGGGCACTGTGACCTAGGAAAGGATTCTCACAGCCTGGCTGGTTTATTAACCAGCTGCTTACAGAGAGATAGAGAGAGAGAGAGAGAGAGAGAGAGAGAGAGAGAGAGAGAGAGAGAGAGAGTGTGTGAGAGTGTGTGTGTGTGTGTGAGAGAGAGAGAGAGAGAGAGAGAGAGAGAGAGAGAGAGAGAGAGAGAGAGAGAGAGAGAGAGAGAGAGTGTGTTTAGGGGAAATGGGTAGGTTATGATATATTTAGTGGAGTGTTGATCATTGATGGAGGCGCAAATAGAGACATCAGCAAATTCTGTATGCAATACAAATAGAACTTTGTAAAATAACAATTCAGATCAGGTTGGGAAGTTAGCAGGAGGCTACAAGTTAATAGTGCTTGGAGTACTAGAGTGGCATGCTAGAGCCTGTTATGCTGACTGTTATTGAGATTGAGACCCATGCAAATCATAGCAGAGTTGACAAGCTGTCCGACCATGCAGCCACCCCGCCACTCAACCACCTAAACACCCCACCCTTGTTGCCAACCCCATGCCGGTGCACACAGAGTGGGGACAAATTGGCAGGTCTTCCCCCTTCGCGCCGCAGTGGCCTCTACTCAGGGGGCTAATTCCGTGTTCAGATCACCATTTGTACTTATTATGCTGACATAATTAATCCCCTGTTGTGATCAGCAGGGGCGGGAAAGCCTCAACGCTCCACTGCCCTGCTTGGCCTGAAACTGCTAACTGCCCCGCTCGTCTTGACACCTCTCTTGCCGACACTGCACACAGACACTGCCCTGTCTCTGCCTAGATGGCTGTCTGCCTGCTTCTATGTCATGTGTATGTGTCACTGTCTGTTGGAACATAGAGCTCATGAGTCTCGATTGTTCTGTCCAATCCTTCTCTTCTCTAACGGAGCAGGGGATACTGTATACACTTCCGACAAGACTGACAAACGCAGTCACGGTAGTTCATGTTTGCACTCTACCACCAAAGTGCGGCAAAATGCTGCTGAAGAATCCCAATGTAAAGCAGTAAGTTTAGAGAACTGACAATGTCATACCCTAAATTAAATGTGGACATATCAGCCAATTGAAGAATTCAACAAAACTGACCAGAAAATAATCTGCCTCTCACTTTTCTCAGGTCAGCAGTGATTTATGAATGTCCAATCCCCCTGCTCATTGAAATCACAGGCAAAGAGATTGGCTTTGAGGAGAAGGAGGAGAGGCGGCAGAAATCAACTCATTTCAGAAAACACCAGCTGGATTGATAAAGTCAAATGGTGAGTGTGTGTCCTCATCTTAAACACTTCACAGGATTAAAGACATGTCTGAAGGCCTAAAACATATGTCAGCAAAGCTGAGCAAACAGGGGAGGAATAATGACAGTCAGAGATGACCACTGCTGGCAGCAGACACACTGACACCATACCCTCTGCTACTAACCCTGAATAGGAACAGTCAGAATCAATCGTTCCCAGAAATAAAACATCCCATATTGGACCTTGAGTCTTCTGAGTATAGCGTGGGCGTACTGTAATTGTACAAGCAGGATCAAAGTTCCCAAAACATAACTTTTTGGAATTGGAAGTGATTTTAAAATGTTCAATATCAGAGGGTTTATTGGGTACTTTGGATCATTTTCAGACATCATATTTAGTTGATTCAGAATGTGCTGTTCAATGATGGTATAAATAATTACATGTCCCCATTACCCTCCAACTATAGCTTGTGAAATCTTTGACAAATACGATGACCTGTTTAATTCAGGAGAAAATAAGTAATATTTATCCATAACTGGGCATGATAAATCATCTTCCTATATAAGGGTTTATTGAGATTAAATCTAGAACAATGATACAAAGTTCTTCTGATATATGGAAAATCCCATAGACCATACACTGTAGGTATACACACCATAGACAGACTTAAGAATTGTTCATGCACCGGACGTCAACTGTCAAAGCTAATCAGTGATCAACAAGCTAATCACATAATATCATTATTGTGATTCCTTTACTCCAGATTTAAACCTGATTAAAACTAGGGACAAACCTCCAGCTCAGACATGCCCTCAAATCTCCTTTCAACATATTAAGTAATGAAACAGGACACCAGAAATTCTTGAATTCAAACTCATAAATTGGTTACAATCATAGCACCAATCAAATCATCCAACTATACCTGGTACATCTGTGTGTTCCGAGAACCAACCCTTCTAATCCTATCTCCAGTTCAGAAAAGACAATATACAGTAAACAGTTTAATTCTGCATGCAGTTCTTCTGAACTAAGCACAAAATGGTGATACATGAGAAATGCTTAGTGTGCTTCTGTAAAATAAGTATTAACCTCTACTGCATGGATATGATGGTGGCTGCAGAGGACAGACCTCATTCACTAGTAATAAAATAAGAATGCTAATGGTCTTGGAAATATATTAAGAGATCTTCATAGATATTTACATGCCTGGGGATTTATTAAAAACTATTACTCAAGATGATCTCTAACAATGAAGTCCAAGTGGCAGTAAAAATAAACAAGTAGGTTTGGAATGCCAATCTAATTTCAGTATAATTCTTTACAATGTTGAGGTCAACTAATAGCAAAGTTGTTTTTTTCCTCCTTTGTCTGTCTCAAAAAATACCGTAATGTTTGTAGGTTGTTATTACAACCCTATAATAAAAAACAGCTTTACAGCAAAATGTTCACAATAGGGTAAAATAATTTTTAAAACCCCCTTTTGGAAAGTACTTGAGAGTTGGGTGAGCTCCAGAAACACACACAAAACAACATCACCACAAAAGGCTAGCTGCACCCCTGGGTTTAAATAGTAATAGTTTTCTTTCAATTACTCAGGTAGCAGGGCTTGATTGATCTGGGATTAATTAGTATTTGTTTAATTTCAATTACATAGCTAGCTGAGCTTGATTCAATTTCCTGGTGCAAAGGACCCTATAGAACAGTCCCAAAAAGGCTAACCCGACCCATCTAGCCCACTAGGCAGGCTAAAACAAAAGTATTTGAAAGATTCTAAATATTCTCTGAACCCATGTCTGAACTCCACCCGTCATGCCCCACTCCTCCCTCTCCTCTCCTCAACGTGGCTGGGAACAAAGTCTGCGCATAGATTAATATTTATTTTGCAGCACACATAGTTCAGGACATATTATCAGGAAAAACATCATAACTTCAGTCCATGTCACCCCCATTGACCTGTATCCCACTCTGAATCAGACAGATAAAAACATGGAATGTGCACAAATGGGTTCACATGGATTACAGTAGAGATGGGTTCCCAACAGAGATATGTTCACAATGAGCAAAGGCTGGCTGCGAAAATGCATTTCAGAAACACCATCCTGCCGAGGACTGAAGGACCATAGAAGATTGATTAAGGGTCTTAGCCTAGATCAGACATGGGCAATTCTAGTCCTTGGGTGCACAATTTGTAAAACACCTTTTTCCAAGACTAACAAACACACCAGATCAAATTAATAGTACTTTAAGCCGAAGACCGATTATTATTAGTAAGACGTGTGCTAGGGCTGAGACAGAGTGTAACGACTCTTAGAAGTAAATGGCCAAAACAGTGGCATCAAGAATTATCAGCCATTCAGGAGTTCAATTTCCTGTGATGTCAAATGAAAATTCCCTTTATTGCTTCTATGTTCACCTGTTGGCCTTGTTATAGAAGTAGGGGGGTACTACAGAGGCGAGTCTAGTCCATGAACTCATAGGTGCCTTTTGTGCGCCACCGGGTTGGGCACACATACCGCAACTAGGTTAAGACCCAGTGTTTGTTAAAACCTCTTCTGGCTTTCAGGGATGCCACAAAAATGGAGCTGAGAAAAACGGAAAGCCTTGGCAAAGGCTATGTGTGAATCAAAATGTTGGCCATGAAAAACAGAGTTACACACGCTAGCATCAGTAGCAGTAACAATTAGACACTAAACCATGAAACACTATGTCCATGTTTCCAGCAGCGTCAGTATTTTACAGCATGAAAACATTAGATATGACAATGGGAAATTGAAAGCAATGGGTTAGAAACATACCTACCGGTAAGGACTGTATAGCAAAATCCATGTCTATGCAAATGTATATATATTCATCATGTCATAGATTTTGTTTAATTGGTAATATCAACTTTTGCCTTACAAATTATTTTAAGAAAACAGTGACACTAGTGACAGCCGAGTTTAGCCTATTTTCAACAGATCTTTTTCCAAACAACCTAAAACTCCTTTTGGATGTGAATATCATGGTGATATTTTTTTGTCTCACAGCCAGGTGGGAGTTTTCACATGGACTGTTAATCCCTACTTCATAGGAAAGAAATCTGATTATTTTGGATAATCAAAACGTTGCCTCACAGATTACAATGGACGGGTTAATATACAGTACTCTATAGAATGACATTTA
>JACXGI010000850.1:46401-78386 GCA_016801175.1 Esox masquinongy
TCCCTCCCTCCCTCCCTCCCTCCCTCATAACCTCATAACCTCTTGCACTAGAGATGATTTGAAAAACCAAATAGCCTTACGTGTAACCAGGTGATTAACAGGACTTAGAAGATCTTATAAAACTCAAGAGGAATGTGATGCAGAAAACAATGCTTTTTATTCATTTACTAAATGCATTATATTGGTCATTGTTATTCTACATGCGGACACATTCATATGATTCCATTCATACCAATAATTATCCAGTGCAGATTGGTTTCTTTTAAAACTTAATTTATTCTTCAGTTTGGGCCTGAGAATAATTGGACAATTGTGCCGAAATGAGACCCACGCTGGTATTGATTTGGTATTGCATATTAGCAAAGAATAATCAATATAGGGATGGTGCTTATTAAAGTGGAAAGAGCAGGGATGGACCTCTGTCATTCATCAACCAATAGCTGCACATCTCATAACTAACCATGCTGAAGTAATGGACTTAATGCATCACATATTGCTATTGATGATGGCTCAAAGTATGCTGGTCAATTGTGGTAATGAATGGCATGCAGGAAAATAACCTTGTAGCAATGAGATTCTGAAGCTAAACAATAACATGTAAACAGTGTATTCAGTAATTCACAAAACAAAAAGAATAAATTAAACAATGTCTTACTGTTACGAACATACTTTTTCTTGATGTTTTGAATGTAGTCAATGGTACATTGTGGAAAATCTGCTTGTACAAAATGGTGCGTGAGACAGCAAATCACTCACTAGTACTTCTGCTGATTCTGGGTCACTGGGTCTATTCCGTTGTTGTCAGGTGTTCGTTCCTCAACAGTGTGGGGCTTCGCAGAACAATATTGGTAAAGTGCTCTTAAATTCACATAGACAGATCTATTTGGACTACAGTAGCGGATGTGTGCACTGGGCCAAAGACATCCAAACTGAAACTGAAGGAAGACTCACAAAAATATGTTGAATTCGGGGCAGCACTAAGGACTAAAACCAAATGTTTGCTCTTCTCTGTTTTTTTTTGTTAGTCCTAGAAGGTATTTCATAGTCTGGGAATTAAAAGTGAGGGGATAATTTGCAAATGAATGCAGTTGCAGTTGTGAAAATATCACTGGGCTTAGTTTGGGACACTGGGACACATGACAGTTTCGTTGGGAGAGGGAGAAAAAAAATGGGGGGGCAAGCCCCATCTTAATTTATTACAGATCTGCAGCATTTTTCACCTAGACGCCAAGGCAACTACTTCATTGTGGCCTGAAATGAAATTAGTGCTCTTCTTCGGTAATAGAAACAAAGGTCTCAGCCAGTAGCAGGTCAGCAGACTGAGGCCTGTAGCCCAGACAGAGCCCAGAGTCTGAGAGTCTGAGCCCAACTGCAGCGCTGTCCTGTGTGCAAATGAATTGCTCTCCCTTTCTCTCATTTCATTTCTCATGCAACAGCATTTGTGTTCCCCTTTTCATGAATGTAAGGCCCTATCTCGTGGCCCTCCCTCTCAAAGGCCTGCCCGGTGACAGAGGTGACCTGCCAAGCAGAAAAAGGAGGACCTGCCATGAACTGAGTGTCAGCCATTAAATATGATTTCGCCCCTGAATGGCAACGCAAGCACATTCAACTCAGTGAAACTCATTAAGACCCGCATAATCTCTCTTTTCTTAAGCATAACAATGATTTCAGCTGGGAAATGCAATGGTTTTGGGGGGACTGAACCATTGATTCAACTTGCATTCAAAGTAATAAATCAAGTTCAGCTTCACATCCTGTGCCCATTTGCCTAATTCAGCAGTGCTCACCATACTAGTCAATTAGTTTAGAGAGAATATATTCAATACACTGAGCAATTCACTGACAACACAGTTGGAAAAAAAAATCTACTCTGCTTTAAATCCAAAACACATGGAATGTCCAGAAAGAAACCTTTATAGTTGTTCAAGCACCTCACTGACCGTAAAGAACTCATTTGAGAACCTAGTGAGCATCTAGTGTCCTAATTTAACTGCAAGACTAATTCTAGTGCATTGATGAACAACTGAAAAGATGATATTTTAATGTTGAGCCATTTGTTTGTTTTAAAATATATTCAATACATCATTGTCTATGACACTCCTCAAGGCCATACATACTCCTGACAGAACGCCATCAAACTAACTAACAGAGAAACATACATTGAATCAAACATACATTCGATTCGCTCTTAGAAGCCATTCTCCTACCCTACCTCTCTACCACCTTCTTCTCCCCAACACCCCCCCCCCATTTCAGAGGACAACCCACTGATACAGGAGGCTGTCTTTTTGGTAATGTCTTAGAATTTTTAACAAAAGTTTTCTTCCAATTTCTTCTGACTTTCCCTAAAACCTTCTGCAGAAGCGAGACAGGCTGCCCTCACCATTAAGTTACAGCCACGCATATGCACACAGTCACACACACAAACTCACACATCCAGCGAATGAACAGCTGTGTCAGAGCTCTCAGGAGTCAGACCATTGTAATCTGCATTAACCACATTGCAGGGGAGTGCATAGGGTCAAAGTCTTTAAGTGTCTGTGGGGATAGGTGCTGCTTATGGATTACAAGCTATCATTCTGGGTATGTTAGAGTAATTGTACAGTGCCAGCAGCAATGCCTCTGTTGTCCACATAAAATTATGTACTATATGTTGAGCTCATGTTTTGATTTCAAGATTGGAGAGTCTTCACTGTCAGAAGGGTTTTGATTATGTGATGGGGTTACTGCACACCAAGCTTTAAGAATGAACTAATTAATATTAATTACTTATCTAAAAACATGGTTATAGTTAGAGGTATAACAAAACAAAACACACAACCCGTATCTTGACCTGTCTCAAAGCATTTCATTAAAAACATAATAAAAGGAGAGAACCTAAAATCTCTTTCTTAGATTCAACCAAATGTATGTTAATAATTTTTTTTGTAATGACATATGACGGGAAGTAAATCCTTATAAATTTCCTTTTTATGCGTGTTTCACAGAAATTGTAATTTTGCATTAATTCAGTTAATTTGTCCAAGCCTTTTAAAAAGGGTAAAAACACATGTCTTGAATTTTTGTAAGGGCCTGGAGTTAGTGTCATCGAGAGCAGCTTTTCCAACCCGCAGACAGCTTGTGTGCTGCCGGCTCCGCTTGTGTTTTGTCGCACGGAGCTTATATAGATCCCAGCCGCCTGTGTCTGTCTGTAGAGGAATGACAGAGAACTCAATGGAGGCGTCCATCTCCTTGTCTCCCCTACTCTCCCATTCCGTCCTAACCCCATACCTCCAGACACTGGTGATGAATGCAGGCGTGGTGCGTGTGCGTGTTTCCACACACACAGACGACATTATTAACACAGTATAAAATGTGATGGAGCATCTCTGCCATGTCGGTGGGTCCAAGGCACAGCACAGAGGCAGCCCAGCTGTGATTTATTTCTGTACCCATGAAAAAGTAAGCGTGCCATTAAAAACACAGGTGTTTGGAGGCCGCCCTGCTCACAGGGTGTGTGATCGATAATGTCACTTTTACACAGCTCATTTTCAGGCACCTGCAACATCATACGCCATTAACGAACCTCTGATACAGGGAGCCACAGAAGAGCAGGCCACACACACACATATTTACAGTGCCGTTATCTGCACTCACACATAAATCAGCAGTGCTAATGTGGGAGATAATGCACTATAAATGGCAAACTACCTGATTGATACCTTTACTAAGAGCAATTATTGTTTTTCAAAACTTGAGAGGTCCAAAGTTGTCCGACGTACCTCCAGGCCTAGCTACTGTGCCTCACTATCCCATTTGTTAGTGTTTGTTGAGTGGCTTCCCAAGGCAGTAAAACAGGACACCTCAGACAAATAGAACTAATGTTGTGGCTTGGAATGAATACTTAGTAGAACTTTTGCACTGAATGTATTGGGTTTCTCCTACTGCAAGGTAAAAGTGTCACAAAAGAAATTCACATACTGTTTATTACTCACTATATTACAGATTGATTATTATAATTGAAATATAATTGAACACTATACCTATTTATTTTGCAGTTACTCATTTAATATTGTATGTTTTTTTTTTACATTATTTGGACATACAGACAATATTTTTACAACCAGAGTAATTCACACCGATAACATGTTTTCACTTCCAAGGTAAGTCCAAACCATTCATGTGAGGAATGCCTTCGCATTGGCAGTGAGACCTCATTGCTGATGAAATAAAAAAATAGAGATAATGAGGGGAAAAACTAAAATAAAAAAATCCTCACAGTTGAGACCTCATTCTGACATGTTATTCAAGTTATAAAAAAACCCAACATTTAACAGCAAACTGAGTGGAAATGAACTCTTTGTGTTGATCCCAAATGCAATGCTATTTGCATACGGCCAAACAGTGCACAGAGCAACTGTAGATAAAGAGGGGTTTACCGGGGGACTGATACTGGCCCTGGTCCACACACAAGTGTGTTGGTGTGAAATGGAAATGTGTTCTTTTATATATATACAGCTCCAGAAAAAAATAAGAGACCACTGCAACTTTTTCTTTCATTTCCAAAAAAGTCGAAAAGGAAGGTTTTGAGTGGGGAACAGAAGGGTTAAAATTAAGAGACCACTGCAAATTGAACGCTTCTGTTCCTCACTCAAAACTTTCCTTTTCAACTTTTTTGGAAAGGAAAGAAAAAGGTGCAGTGGTCTCTTAATTTTTTCCGGAGCTGTATATATATATATATATATATATATATATATATAACTCCACAAGACAAACTCAGAGAGAGTGTACATATGCGTATTTATAGGTGGGAAACATGTTCAGAATATGAAGCTGACAAGAGTAAAATTTCATAGAAATCCTGCTTATTGTATTTTTTGTCTTTTTTCTCTCCTCGCAATGCCCTTGACTGCCATGAAAATGAACTATTAATCTGATTCCCAAAGGAATTCTTCATGCCAGAGCTAGCTTTGACAGCGGCAATACGACGGTTGTTGTGTGGTCAACAAACAATTTTCCTGGGCTTCAGTGCCTTTCAAAAGAGAACTTTTTTCTTTCAGCCAGATCATGTGAAAAATGTTGTTGTCAAAGGTTCCCTTCTTTTCTTCTCTCACAAAGATGTCAGATGGAGAGAGTTAGAATTTCCAAATGTTAATCTGTAAAACCGTCAACACCAAAATGTAAAATCAGTCCCTTTCTCCACACACAGCCACAGAGAAGATATGTTTTTTACAGTTATACAAACTTCCTTTTTCTGTAACTTTGAGAAATAAATATTTCCTAGGATGTAACACAAGGAACTGAAATATTAAATATATAAGTTATATTATTTTTTCCAATTTTACCAATAAAAATATAAAAAGTATTTTTCTTTCCTGTTTGTTGCTCAGTGTCGCTCATGATTTAATACAGTTGATGGACACCTGCAAAGATAAAAAAAAGGGAAAGTGAATACAATATTAAAGCTGTGGATGGCATGTTTCTAATTCTCAGTCAATTAGGCATGTTGATAGTTGATCCACTTCTTTATTTGTAAGTCATGTACTTTAAGTCATAGAAATTCATTAATATTCTTGACTTTCAATACTCTTATAATCTCATAAGGAGAACAATGATGTGGTCTACGTTAACGTCAATCATGCATTGAAGTAATGATAGGGTACATGAATTGTGCGTGTGTGTGTGTGTGTCGTGGGGGGGCTGGGTGTGTGTGTGTGTGTGTGTGTCTGAGCAGAGCATGATAAGAATTGACAAGTGGGCTGTGCCTTTGCACTCCCCGCCCTCTAGATTCCCACCCTTAACCCCTCCCCAAGAGGCCCCTACCCTTTCTCCCTCCTTCCCCCGACCCCTCCTCTCCATCCTGCCTTCCTCTTCTGCAGCCTCTCATCACGGTCACATCCTGTCATCACACACACATCCCTGTCACACTGGGCCTGATTGATGAGGGCACTTTTGATAATGGCATCGGGAACAGGGGCGTCTGCCTTGTCATTAGAGCCTATCAAGGCTGCCTTATTACAGCCGAGGAACCTACGGGCTGACACACAGCAGACACAGCCCCGGTGGTGAGATGTGGCCAGAGATAATCAAGCTCTGGTAGGTACTAATATAGTACCAGGCTTAATACATCCATCACCTGCATCAAGGTTCAATACCCTCTGATGAGCTCAGATGAAATACACCCTGCCAGTCTGACTGAACAGACATTCAGGAAGCGGTTCAACCGAATTATCATTTTGCCAGGTATGCATGTTGATACCTGATAGAAACCATTTTTAACAAACTAAAAACATGTTGCTGAAACCCACAGAGCCGTTATAAGACAGATGTAAACACCTTTGAAACATGTTGTTGAAGTCAGTGGAACTGAGCCCTCTGAGCCCAGCATGTAAGTGCACATTAAACTGTCAATAGTACCTCAGACTCTGGAGAGAGAAACTAAGATGTTGGCTAGATGGTGTAAGTTAAGAGGGAGAAATGATTTTACTTGGGATCTGTCACTGTGGAGTAACATGGTTAGCACATAGCAGATCACAGGCCCACAGGGGACCAGGCCTCAGGCAGTCTGTCTTCTCCCAGTCTGGGGCAGGTAAACACACCAGGAGCAGCGGGTGTGTGGAGGCCAAGGGAGTAGACTGTAGAAGTGCAGAGTTGGACTGGTAACCTGTACTTGGAGCTGGTCACCACTGAGCCATGTGCTACTCCATCCAGACTACAGCACTACACTGATTGCTTTCATAATACTACATCTGTACCACTGTATCTAACTGCACGTCAAAGCAATGCAAAAGGCTGTCCAGCTGTTCCAAGACCGGACATTTATTAGGTACCTGCAAAACTTCTTTCTTTTCAAACATTTCTCAGATGTGGTCCTGTATGCCTGAGTTAGGACTTATGTCAAGAAGCAAGTCGAACACAGGCTTACAATATGTCCCTAATAGCAGTTAAAGAAAGCCTTTCTTTAAGCCTAAATGATGCCTTTCCTGGAACCACGTATAGTGGAAGTGTGGCATGTGTATACAGATAACAAATTTCTGGGATAGATTCACAGACGGCTGTGCTACAGGAGGACAGGATGTTTCTGGGATAGATTCACTGACGGCTGTGCTACAGGAGGACAGGATGCTTCTGGGATAGATTCACTGACGGCTGTGCTACAGGAGGACAGGATGTTTCTGGGATAGATTCACTGACGGCTGTGCTACAGGAGGACAGGATGTTTCTGGGATAGATTCACTGACGGCTGTGCTACAGGAGGACAGGATGTTTCTGGGATAGATTCACTGACGGCTGTGCTGCAGGAGGACAGGAAGTTTCTGGGATAGATTCACTGACGGCTGTGCTACAGGAGGACAGGATGTTTCTGGGATAGATTCACTGATGGCTGTGCTACAGGAGGACAGGATGTTTGAGTCCTGTATAACATATCCTATCTTTCAAAAGCATCGGCAAGATTTCACCACAAGAATTATGTACAAAGCAAAATGTGCAGCACAGCTTTTAACTGTCTACAGTAATAACACATGGAAGGGCAGAAGACCAAAATAGGTCTTATTGTTGTAACACACCTGAGAAACACGCTGTTTCAGTATGACGGTTACAATACAATGCAATGTGTAAGTCATTATATATATATGTGACTCATAATATAGATGTGTACAGTGGTAATTTCATAATTTCACATTCAGGCCTGTGCGTTGTGGAACTCACTGATCACTGAAAAACTGATAAAAGGACAGAGAAGAATGAAAAGCCTGTGGCTAGCCGGATAAGGACAGAGCCATAGAAACATGCAACACAAAAGGCCTGGGCTTTTCTTACGAAAGAATAACTGTGGTTTGAATTATGGATGTCTGAATAGTGTCTCTTATCTACAGATGGCTGAACACACGAGAATCCCAAGGCTGCCCTGTATAATTGTATCAGTAATAAGCAGTATGGCCAATTAGGCTTGTAAGTGTTCTGTAATCATTTGGACAGGAGAGATGAAGGGGGGAATACAGAAAGAGGAAAGAAAAAGGTTGATGGAGGGATAGAATGAATGAATGCCACCCTCTTTCTCACACACTGACAGGGATAATTAGACATATACTGTATATGCACCATTGAAAAGTCCACGGTGAACTTTGCTTTGAGGAGGGGTGATACAACCTGCATGTATTTTCACTGTGCCCATTCATTTTCATTCATTCTTTGTTGCGATATAAAGAACCTATGACAAGTAACGAGAAGAGGGTTATGAAATGGTGATACATTACATCTATGTGACTACAAGTGTATCGCAGCCCTTTGAGATTAGCTGTGTGACACTGAGCTTTAAATGGGCAGATGAGTATAACAACATGCAGACTTTTCATTATTTCAGCAGCATATATACATATATTTAACTGTTTTTCAAAACTCTAGTTCCTCTCTAAATTGTTCATGTGTTAATCATGGCAAAGACTGCCAGGCATGTGCTATGAAACGTTTTGGGGTGATAGCGTAACCATGTACCAGTAACAGTGCAGACAGGCTATAAACTGCTCCAGACAAGCTGTCTGTCACAACATTTGTTTGCCACATTACATTCCTTCCCGCTACCGAGAGTGGCAGTAAAATGGCTGACATTCTGCGCTGCCGCGTCAAAATCACAAATCACTTTAGTCTAGTTCCTGCAAACTCCAATATGTCTCATGTTAAATATGTCAGATGGCAACGGAATATCAGCACAATTCTGTGGTTCTATGTGTAGGGTATTATCATTGCAGAGCTCTGGTACTTAAAAACATGTAGCGAGTTGAGGACAAAAGACTGGGTGGACTATGAGGACAATCAATACATCTAAACAGAGGAATGCATTTCTCATAAAGTTGCTCCCAATGGCAGCCATAGCAAATGGGGAGGGGGCTGTCTGATCAACCCATAAAAGGGGCCTCAGTTATGAAGCAGAGAGAAAAAGAAGAGAAAGAGAAAAGAAGAAGAAAGGAAATAAATAGAGGAAAAGGGAAAAGGAAAAAATGTCTGAATGAAAAGGTCATGACTGGCAGTTGATTTGAAGAGTTTCTGCGACCTCACAAAGGGCCATGACATCATCAGGTATTGAAGTAGGAGATGGGAGGAAAAGGGGTTCTTTAAAAAGCAGGGCGCTTACCGAGGACGTAATTACATTTGTACTAAACATGCACAAGTGCTCCTGTGCTGGGGTTGGAACTGAGAGAGGGGGGAGATCATTTTCAGAGCTGGGGGGTGGAGGTCTGAATAAATCAGCTCTGTTCTGTTTGCTGTGTGTGTGAGGAAACTCTTATTACCACAATCTTTCTCACCACGAGCTGTATTTTCAAAAACACAATGTGCCCACGCATTGCCTTATGTTTTGTACATTTCTCAAAAAGGTTTTTCCCATTTCCCTTTTGTACTAGCTGTTCCGGGCTGTTTTGGCTATAAAAACCCACTGAAATTACAAACTATGTAAACATCTGAAATTTTTTTTACCCCCTCTGCACCCACCCTCCCTGTCTGTCCCGACTTTCCCAAGTCTGAGAACTTCCTTTCTTAGCACCGGGAACACATAAAGCCTTTGCAGTGCATTTTGGGTAGGCATGGCATGAAGTGCACAAGGAAGGAATGCTATTAAGTTATGCACATAATAGGAAAACTGTAGCAACGTTTCATCTTCCTATTATTCGGTCTGTTTTTCCGTGAAAGGACCAGGCCAACTGGTAAATACAGTAAAACACAATTTAGTTTGGGATGAAGAGATTGAATAGGAGAGAGATAACCACGATCACAGGAGCTACAAGGCCTACATTGAATTTCTAACTTAAAAAAAAAAACATTGTCATGTTGTCTAAAGCATTAAAAAACATGACAAATGTGTCTCTCCAAAACACATGACAAACAGGCATATTGGCTCACAGTAACAAAAAAAAGTTTTCACTTGGGGCTTCGAATAAACGCTACTCACGCAATACACACCAAGTATTCAACAAGGGCTGGCATGGTGACTGTGATGTGAAGGTGACAAATTCACCAGGTGTATGATATCTCTGAGTAAGGGAGAGTTACCTCCCTGCTGATGTCACGCTAGTCTCCAGCAACATGACATGCCAGCATGATCCTACGGGCCCGCAGCAAAACACAAAGCGCAGTTAGCACTTTTAATCCAATTATACATTTGACAACATTATGTTGAAATTATGTTTCTGATTTAATCTGTTGGGACACACTGTGATAATACTACCAAACAACTCCAAGCACAGGTGCCAAGGTGACCAGGTGCCAAGCCTTACAGTACACACCATTGACAGTGCTGCTAACTAAAAGGCCTCAAAACTGAGAGACCACTTCAGACACTCCTCCTCCTCTTGCCTCCCTCCACAGACACTTCTCACATCTTCCCACAGCCTGAGAGGACGGACTCCAGCTTAGCATCCAGCACGGGCAAAGATTTCTTCCCTATGGATTGGATTTTTTCCTTCTATCGCCTAGAGCCCTTATCTGTTTTCTCCTTGTCATGATCTATTTTATGGATGTTGGTCCATGACAGCTGCATGTTGCCATCGATGCCTCCTTTTCTTTATTTCTCTTAGGACCCAGAACACCTGTCTGCTCTAATCACTAAGTCCTTCCCAGCAGGAATGCCATCACTGAATAGACACTGGCTGCTATCTGACATTGATAGGAACAAGAGTGTATGGATCTACTTTTGCCAATGAATAACAAAGAAGCTTTGGATAAACAACAAGGGTATCCATTGAGTTAAAACTCATTTTAGCATCTCACTTTTTGGGTGCTTACTACTACTGTATGACTCACAGACTTAATGAATGAATGTGTGACATGCTCGACAGAATGAAAGAAATGAAAGATATATTTTGTCGTCATCTCATTTTTGAAGAATAATGTCAACCTGAGCAGCACATAATTACAACCACACAAGATTTCCTGGAAGAGTAATACAATAACTTATCATGGCTAATCAAAGAGAGTTGAATGAACACGAAGTAATAATAATAATAAAAAAACATTCCACTCGTTGTTAATGATAAAGAATTCAAAAATCCATCAATTGTGTCACTATCTAGAATTGCAGATACAATGAGGTTCTCAGTTAAATGACCACTAAGATTCTGGGAATTCACTCCCAGGCCAGTTTTCCATAATGCCCCAGCTGTGATGTTTGCGCCTGTGAGCCATAACCTTGGTCACTGTCTGACTGCTATGAAATAGTCTACCAGTCAGGTTAATAAACCGCCAACAATGGGATCTCTTCACAAAACATTTGTTACCCCCACATTAGTCAGAAGAACTGCCAAAGTGTTGTCTGGACTAGGATAGGCTAGACTGCCCCGAAAATTGAATATTTTCTAAAGGCAAATAATGACTAAGGTTTACTTAGTGATGAACAGATCAGTTTTTCATGGAAAACAATTTGGCCTTGAATGCAGCGCAATGTTTGTTTCCCCAGGTGCTTTATGAAAGAACTCCATTTAAGATCCCACATGAAACTGTAACCTCCACCACCCTCTCCCTCTGCCACTTACTGAGAGATACGAGACTGGGTGCTAATCAATATCTAGGCCTTCAAAACCAACTACAAGTACAGTGGGACATCATTACATTGACTAAATACACGGATGCTGATAACGGACTTAAAGGATAGTATGTAATTTCATGGAGAGAACACTAGTGATAATATGCTGGACACATACATATCATATGAAAATGGCACTTTTACTGCACTCATCAATATTAAGACTTCACATTTTTCAGATAGTAAACACAACTTGAATGCTCGTATAACACTTTCTTCCCTCTAGCTAGCTAAAGTGGGTGATTGGATAGGCCTATTAGTCTCATTCATCCATGGCTCTCCTGGAACTTCCCAGGGAGGATGTAAAGCACACTATACAGTCTCGCTCCTCAAGGCTTCACATAAGCATTTCATCTGAAAGCAGCAGAGTTAGCTCCTCTTAGCGGGTATAAAAGGTGGGATTATCGCCAAGCTTGTAAAGACTACCAACCTAGTTGGTTAAGGTGTAGAAAAGGACAGGCAGGACCCACAGCTGATAGCTAAGTCAAGGCAGGTGTTTGGGTAAATTACAGCTGCTGCCTCCACTCAGAATGACTGATCTGTCAGGGACGTCTGCACTGTTACATACACAGCCTGTCAATTCAGCCCAGACAGGATCACAGACCCGGGACACGAGGCCCTACTGTATTAGCAACAAACACAATTCATTGGGTTGATTCTTGGTTAGGACCACGCAGACAATGTGAATGAATACACATCAAAACAGATAAGCAAAAATATGTGTTGGAACAGACATTAACATATTAACTACAGGTAAAAGCATAAATGGGTGTTGGAATATACACAGGCTGAAAAAAAACGCATCATTTATTTTTCAGAACGATTTCACATAGTTGTGAAAGAGGCCATGGAAGTGAAACACTGTAAAATACAGTCAATAGGATCCGCTCTGCTGAAAGGCCTGATTAGCAGCAGTAGGGGAAACAGTCCATTCTTTCTGCCAGTTGGTTGCTGAGGTGCGAGAGCCCTGAGTCTCCGGACCTCCCAGAGTTCAAAGATGACTGGTTTCCCACAGAGCTACACCAACAGACTCCATACAACAACTCTTTTTCTGTCTCTGGAAATTAATTCAGCTTGTTGTGAAATAAGATTGTGCTTCATCAGGTTTTGAAAAGATTTGCATATTTTACTACGACCACTAGCTCTCTGTTTTGCATGGCCCCGGATATTAAAGAGAGTCAGAATGGGATTATTTCCCAGCTGTGGATCTGGTGTGACTGAGCATGTTTGTCCAGCAAACAGCCTCCTTCTCTAGCTCCTACTGACTAGCCCTACTGGTCACTCCAGAGCAGCCTCCAAATCTGCTTATAGATTTCCTTTTGCTCTGTGGTCTGAGACAGGTCAAGGGGTCAGCCCGTTGCAGGGCGTTCTGGTAGTGATTGTTCTCTAAGGCTCTTGGTTGGGAGTGGAATCTATCATCATTAATGCACCAGTCCACTCTTGTTAGCCTGCTGGCCAAACACGATGTGGAGAGAATAGAAGCCCTTTGTAAGGTGGCTTTTGAAAAGAGATCAAATTCGTCATTTCAGCTAATAATTGAGCCAAATCGGGTTGAGCCTTCGAGGGCAGAAGGTCACAACCTTACAATGTCGGCGTGGCAATGAAATATTACACATTGGATAACAGGTATTCTGTGAACGGTCACAGACAGAGTGGTTATCAACAAAAAATAATCTTGGCAAAAAACAATACATTATTAGCAATACGAAAACAAAGTAAGAGAACATGACGTTACTGTATATTTAATGACTTCCTTTTCAGTGGACATTCAGTAGACATACTGCAGCTAGAGCAGCAAGGCAGAAGACTGTCAGTCCCATAAGAAAACAAACACACATCTCCTGACCAGGCTGCAGAAAGACCACCTGTAAGTCTTACTTTTAAAGCATACCTCACACCAGCAGCTGGGAGTCCTTACATTGATATGCACATTTCTAAATGTTTACTTAACATTTCTGAACCTGGGTTAGGGCTCCATGACCCTAGACTAACATTAGAGCATCTCCATCACCCGAACAAGATAATTCAGCAGTCCCCCAACCCTACCGCAAATATAAGGCCGTTCCTTTATTCCTAATCCTGCCCTAAAGCCAATGATGCCACTGTTTTATCATTGTCTCAGTTTAACCTTTGACCTCTCAGGGGAAACAGATAATAATGAATTCCATATTTCCCCAAGCTAGTGAGCAGGCTAAAACCATTAGTCCCAATCAATCACATAGAGCATAGCAGTCTGCCACGGCACTGACCACACACTCACCATAGTTTCACCACAACCACTATATTTTCTTGACAGTGGAATGGGTCACAGAGACGAGGTAACCCTGAAAAGCATGAAAAACAAAGTACATGCACAAACAGATGATGCGCAACAGTACACACATTTAACAGCCATATAATAACCACTGGGAGATGTAGCCACGGAAATTGTGTCAGAGTGAGACTTCAAAGCACAGTAAAGAGACGGAGTGGGAACAGTAAGGTCTCTGGATTATATATGAAACTGCACCTCTTTTCAGCCCCCCCCCCCAAACTTTTCTGAAACTATTAACACAGATAAGACCCGTGTGAAAAATCAATGAGGGAGCTCAATTGTCAGAATGACGGTGCACTGACTGTGCACAGACTAACTCTCAGTGGAGGCAGTGAGTCAGATACAGGCAGAGAGGGAAGAAGGGTTTAGTGACGCCCACCGGAGATAAGAGCACAGAGACACAGCCACATGGGAACGTGTTTTTTTTCTCTTCTAAAGTCCCCAAATCTTTAGAGGAACAGACCGAGTGTTTGCCTTACTCGTAGGCAGGTAGACGGATGTGACAGGCCTGCCCCTGCTGGGACCAGAGGGCAACACTCGCTCTGTGTTGGGCTGGCAGTGGGAACGGGGAAGGGGACTGCCTGGATAATCTCCCACTAAGCCAGGCCTATTTATCACGGAGGTAATGATAAGAATCAGATTTAAAGGTGAACCCTGAGATGGGTCAGAGCCTTGCACAGGCGGTAACGTAATCTGCAGGACGAGAGGCTGATAACCCGGGACAATACGGAGGAACGGCCTGTCAGATAAATAAAACAAACGGTCGCTGTCCTATAAAGACAGACCATGTGTTGGTGGCCAGGCCAATCCACATAACAGACTTAACGCGACACCCACGGAAGAGCTGGGGAAAAACAGGAGTGATGGCTGCAGAGCGTTGGTGGTGGATAGTGGAGGGAGATGGATATAAGGCATCACTTCTTTAAGGCAGGAGAAAGGCATGGTATGAGTAGCCGGCAGATAGAGCAGCACATGTACAGCCAGTGACACACTCAAGTAGTCGACGATAAATTAATGAACAACTTTACTTGTACTGCATCATTTGTCAAGAGCTCATTGGCCTCCATCTTGTGAGCATCTGAGTGAATTCCACCCTGCCTGTTGTTGAGGTCATCAACGGCTGCCCTGATCCATAGGCACTTGCCCTCCGAGGAACAACAGACCACTGAAGCACTAACCTTTGGGAATATTTTCTCTTGGCTCAGGAACCTGTGAGATCATGTTTTCCATCCTGTCTCCATGCAGACATATGTTCCCATGTCCCTGATCAGCCTAGCTAACTTTATCAACAACCACAGTTATTCCAGTCCTGACAATATAATAACTAGCAAATAACAATAGAGAGTACAGGTACTAGAGCAATAAAACTGTTGAATAACTGCTGAAACCAAAAGTGATAGAAGGATATCATGCGTAAATGAATGAACAAAGTAGAGAAACATACATCAGTGGTACTGTAAACCTATGATGATTTTGTAAGCTTGAGATCAGGGTTGCATAATCTCATTCTTAGAGGGCCGAAGGACTTCTGGCTTTCATCCTACCGTATCCTTCCAATCAGGGCTTCATTCAGACCTGAGGCAGCAGGTGGGTGTAATTAACTACTGGATAGAGACAAAAAAACAGAGATGTTTCCGCCCTCCAGGACCAAGATTGGGCACCCCTTTTACTGATAAATCACTCATAAAAATAAAGCCTTGTGAAAGTGAATAGACAAGAGAAAGTCCCATTCAACAACCTCAATTCATGGTTAAGCCTCATCTCCTCAGAGGACTGATGAGTTCAGGAGAGACCTCACGAGACCAATCACCAATGTCACCTCAGTGTCTGCAGCAGGGCTCTGTCACTGGGTCATGTCAAACAGCAGCCAACCTTAGGTTTCAGTCCCTCTCCCACCCTCTCATGGAGATAAAAAGAAAACAAAAACTTTGCTGAGACTCACCAGAATGGCCACAGATGAATAAAATAAAGGAATTGAATGGAAATACTAAAATGCAGATATTTTTGAGAAAAGGAAAAACATTAAAACAGAAACAAAATAGCAATACTTTTGTAGTATTTTTAATTTAAAAAAAAACTAAAAACATGTCTCATGTCTTTCTCTCATGTCGATTTTCATACTAAAAAACAACAGGGAAACAGTTGACAGTTTGGAAGGGAGTGTACACTTTTTTTTCTTAAAAAAGGGGAATTAAGTTGTTGTGGAAATTTCAGGACAGGAAGTGCATAATGAAATGACTATTTCCTGCTTTTAACAATGCCCTAAAACATATTTCTTGATTAGACAGAGAAGACGGATGATTGCCCCTTTGGGCTGCTTTCCTAATAACACCATATTAGTCCAGAGACATGCAAAAGCTTTTAATTTGCAGGAAGTCAAAGGCAAACAAAACTGTGACTACAATGAGTCATTTAGAAAAAAACATATTTTGAGGCTTTACTGTTTACATTTCCCATGAGGTCATTGCTGTTACTCAGATCACACAGAGGCCTACTCATCATACACTACCAGCCACGTCCAAATATGATTTCAGAATACACTGTGGCATTACTGCTCACGTAGTGAGTCAGACAGTAATAAAAATGTATGTATCCAGAAAATAGTATGCTTTTCTGAAATGACACAAGAACCCAAACGAATGCCTGCAGAACTCTTCATACTGGAAGTGTTCCTTTTGACAGTATTTTTACTTACACAGTGGAAAGCGGTGCTCTTCATTTCATAGGTAGAGGCTCACCCAAGTGACAGCAGCTCATGTTTTCTACTGCATAAGCTCCAATTTCTCTTATAGAACAAAACCTCAAAAGTATTGTGACATTTCAGAACCTAAACGTCAACAGAGATGGCACCAAAAAGGAGGATATATCTGAGTCAAGTACTGGTAAGAAAAGTATTAGTTTAGGTATTACTATGAGTCATTACACAGTGTACTAGTGCTGTCTGTCTACAAGACATGGTGGCCAAATCCCGGACCTGTTGTACCACAACATAGAAAAGTGTGGGAAAATATTCCTACAGTTACATTTCTGAGCCTTCGTTTTTTTCCTCTCACTCATTATAACCCACCCAAAATATTGTTTATGAATATTGCTTTGTTGCTTTGTTTATCCACACACCAACTGACACTTGTTGTGCCGCTGCTGTTAACATATCAGCCATAACGACGACAACAAAAAAAGATTCACACCAACCCCCTCTTCACATTCCACAGATTTTGGTTCCCATGTGTTGGGAATTCAATTACATCCTCTTTGACAAGAAACACACACATAGACACACAGACTCACGCATACACACACACTCACACAGACAAAACAGATCATTGTTTTGATTTTTGATAGCAAAGCAGAAGTTATTAATCTTATTGTGAAGAAGTTCCTTATTTTTTCCCTCTCCCTTTTATCTCCTTCTCCTGCTTGTGCTAGTGTCTGCAGCTGTATTTTTAATCAAGGGAAGGATCCATAGAGAAATGGGCATTTATTATTTTCTTTCACAGCATTACATTCTTACCCCTCCTGCCTCTGCTCATGGATCACTGGCTAGCTTAGAAATACAGCCCCCACAAAAGCAGCAGCTGACATGTTGAGCTTAATGACAATAATGGCCATTTTTAAGCCCAATCAATCACATTTAGTGGACATCTCAATTTTTTGTCCTTGAAAGGTATAAATAATAATAATGATAAAAAAAGAAGCGTGGTGAAGAAATGACGCGGGAGAAAAAGCACCTTGTCTGTAAATATTTTAACTGCTTAAGATTTGGAGCATGGTACAAAAGAAGCATCTGTGCTCCATAGAAGAGGCTGAAAGGACAGACACAGATGGTTCTTAGAACCAAACAGTGAAAACTGATCCATGAGTCAAGCAAAGTGAAGCCCATTTATTTAACTATTTATGTATTGTGCGAGTGTGTTTGTGTGTCCCTTTGTGAGTGTGTGTTTATGCATCTGTGAGCAAATGTGTGTGTGTGTGTGTGATACAAGTCTGACATTACAAGCGGGGACCAGAAGTCCAGACAAAGATAGTAAAGCCTTACAAATCCATCCCCAGAAGTTTTTTTTGGCAGTTCCCCATTATGAAAAATGTTACTGCAAGGTTGGTGTTAGGAGTATCGTTAGAGTTAGTTTAAGTTTAATGTAAGGACCAGGGTTAGGGTTAAAATGATGTTTGATTTAATGTGGGTTAGGATTACGGTTAGGTTTAGGGAACATGGATTTCTGGGTTAGTTGGTCCCTACAAGGATAGAAAAATGTGTGTGTGTGTGTGTGTGAGAAGCTAGATGGATACCAAGTGAATCAAAAAACACAACCAGACCAGAGCAAGGCATCTGTCAAGATACTGCCCTGTCTCCGGGGTTAGGGCAGACTGGCTCTGTGGAAGACAAGGGCCTTTTTCAACCCTTAAGTTTCTTCAATGTCAAGAATCTTTGAAATGTTTGAATCTTTTCACTGATGAAATGCTATTTGTGGATTTAAATAAAATATGGAAATGTGTGTGCATGTGTGTGTGTTTGTTTGTGCGTGTTCTTGTAGGTGTTTGTACTTGCATTGAAGTGCGAGTGTGTATGAAGTTGATTTTATATGTGGGTAAGAGTGTGTTTGACTGTGAAAATTGATCTGCAGTTCAAAAACCTTGGTCCTGCACCAAAATCCCTGACAGAGGTAAGAATTCTTTGACAGCCCGTAAAGTGTGCAATGAATACTTCCGTTTGTTTATCTTTGCAAGGTTGGGATATTTCAATGTCTCTTTTCCTCTGTTTTTATGAGTCTTCATGACTTGCGATGCGATTCATAGACACGCAACATAGAGAGAGGGACGGGGGGGCTGTTGAGTCAGGTTGTCCCACCACAACAATGCACTTCATTTATTACAGAATCAATAGCATTTTTCTGATTATAAGAAAAATACATATTTCAGAGAGCCCTCCCAAGAAACAGAGTTCTGAATTATCTGTAAGGATGATGTTTAAAAGGAGGTAGAGAGGGACTTGCTGCTAAAAGTTCACATTACTCCCACTTACACTTTGTCCTTCAGAATAATTAAGGTAAATGCAATAAGGGAGTAAAGAAAGAGAACACAGCTTTTCACAGGATAATATGGAAAATGTTACAGCTTTCATCCTTTTCTAATCCTCTGTGAGCTTTTATCTTGTTGGGTTTTTATTGGCTGCACTACTCCTGGGAACTTTACTCTAATAAAAAAGAATCCTGCGGAATTTTCCAGAGAATGTATATACTGCACAAAAAAGATATGCTATACCACTTTATCTGTGGACATTTCACACTCCTTTACACAATTTTACAAAAAAAGATGTATGGTTGTAATTTGGACAAAATGAGGTACATAAACAGGTACATAAACAATGAAAAATATATTTATTGGATTTTATTTTGAAATAACATAAGAATAATTGCCGTATTATTGTGAGATATTTTTCATAAAGTCACTTTTCAAAATAATGGTGTCATATATAATTTCAAGATAATACATTGTATTTCTTAGGGTATTTATCATTTCATAAAGGCCTTTTATAAGAAGATGTATTTCAGAATATCATGGCCTTTTTTATAATTGTATTACCGTTTTCATGTTGTCATGGCCTTTTTCATGATCACAAGGGATATGTCAATCAATGCAGGCAGGTGATCTTTAGCTGCTGATTGGCTAATCATTTACCTTTGCCGGTTATGGCTAAAGTATGATACACTCACTCTGACCTTAGACTTTCCACCCCATAGCTAAGCGAGCGGGCAAATAAATAACTCAAGCTACCTGGCAACATCAGCCAGGAGTTAGTTAAAAAGTGTGTCAGAAAAGGTGTTTGTTTTGATAGGTGAGCAATATACTATAACCTGGAATAGTGACATTCCCTTCAGTTAATGTTAACATCCCTGATATACAGTACATAATGACATGCCAGTGTTCCTGACCAAACGGTTGATGTTGTTTCAATGTGCTAGCCAACAGTGAACAGCTTCACTCTGGGATGTTTGTGGGGCAGCTCTATCACTATACTGCTGGCAGCAGCTAATTTGGCCAAACAGCAGCGAATTTTTTTATTTTTCAACATTTTTTGAGTGGCATAGCAGCCTGCAGGAGAAGTACCCCGGAGTATACAATATTGTTGGTGCTAACAATATGGATGTCATGGGGATAAAACTATTCAGTGGGGAGTCATACTGTCTCTAGTTATCCTGCTGGCTGCAGCACTGCTGTCTATAGCTTTGGTTGCAATTGAGAACTTATCTCTGTATCAGTGATCAGATATTTGCTTGTCATCATTCTTATCCTTAACTAAGAAACTTTCTCTGTGTCAGTGATCGACTACTCTCTCAATTACATTTTTTATGTATTATTATTTTTTATTATTATATATTTTTCCTATAGACAGAAATGCCCTCTATAGGAAAAATCGTGCATAGAACATTGTGCATTATATTTAGAAACTACTCTCCCCCTCTGAAGAAGCTCTGTTCATTTTCAGAATCAAACTCATAAAAGCATCATATGAGCAATAACAAGAGAGAGGCCTAGTGGACATTTACATATTAATCCAATGTTAAAAATCCCCTTGTATTAAAACTTTTACAGGCTAAAATAAAATAGAAATGCTTCATGACATTCATGACAAAACGAATGTGGCCAGTGCCAAGACATTGGTTTGAATGTTCTGCCTTTCTGAGTATGTAGATTCACTGTCGCCACAGTCACGCAGCAGCTCCGAGCTGTAAACCAGGCACTGGGGGATGGAGGAGAGGTGGAGAAGACATGTGACATTCCATCATTTAACTCTGCCTTTAATTTGGCTATCTTCACCAAATGCCTTGTCACGTACTAAGATTGTCAAAGTAATACAGTAGGGATTACGCAATTCAAAAATGTATAAAAATGATGCATTATACCTATAACAATAATGTAATGTACCAATATTCTCATTTCAAAATTAGTGATGGAGATGATGTCATGAATGATACACCTTATGTAATATTCAATACACAGGTTCCACGTTAAAATTATATGGATAGCCGCTGGTTAACTGGTACAGCTTATTAGCCAGCGCTCAGGGTGTGGCCTACAGGAGCTGCAGCCCTGTGACCTCCTGAGGTTCTGTTTTAACTAACCAAGGGGCTAGGCCTCAGCCATTGATTTAATTGATGAAATCAGATTGATATGAAGGTGATCCATATATCATCCATATGTAACGTCAGCTGACACGGCGGGTGCCTGACACTAACAGGGGGAGAGGAGACCAGCTGCTGCTGAATGGTGTCCTGGAGCATGCTAAATGGAACACATTCTGCTACAACATGATGTTGACATGACAAAGTTCAGTTGAGCACAGATCATTGCAAGGTGGTGTCTCTCAGACAACATTATTAGTGAGGAATATTCAATTTGCTTGTTTGTTCACCTACAAAATCTGGGGGACATGCAAGAGACAGATTCAAGATCACACAGATCATACTTGAATCCCTCCCTGCAAAGCATATAGTCCTTATAAAGACCATAAGCAGAGCATGTCAGGAGGTGATAGGAGAAGGAGAGGCTGTCACTGAAAGGGGTCAGAGGTTGAGGGCTGGCAATTCGTGCCTAGCATTTAGAGGCTAGCACTTAAACATGAGACACGAGGATTTTGGTCACATGCTGTGTTGATGGCTGGACTCTACTAAAATCTCTTTAGCTGACCAATGAATACATAGCAAGGGGAGAGGAGCTTACAACATTATTTGTAATTGTTTAGTTTGTCCTCTGGCTGCCAGGGGTACAAATGATGGAGGGGGGGAGGAGCTCACTCCAAGAGTGATCAGTCAATCAGAATTACACACAGTTAGCAATGCTAGCAGCACCCCCAGAGTTACATATTTATTCAATTAATGACCATCTGGGCCCAAGCCAACCGAGGGTGACAGTTTCCTACTAGTCAAAAAGGGAACAAAGGAGCTTCAAATACCACTCCTCTGCAATGTTTGAGGCCTTTGAACTTTAAGAGCCTGTTAATTTAGCAAAATCTTCTGCTTTGATTTTCAGCAATAAGGAGTGAATATTAACATTGGGACACAAAGGCAAGGCCTTGTCCTGCCTCCTTTTATGCTTCTCTACCGAACGACACAGTGTCGAGCTGTGCCGCTAAAACAAACGTCCTCCTCGTCATTCATTCTCAGTCCAGCTGAGTTTTTATTAGCCATCACCAAACGGACGCCTGCAACAGCTGTGTCCGCAGTTCCGCCGTATAACACTAATCTGATTAATGCACTCAGCAACAACAACAACTAAAAGGCCTGGTGATATACATAATTGTAATCAAGTTTGACAACAATGTCAAATAAAAGTCACGCATAAATCATGAAGACTTTGGAGTCCATGTGCTCCATGTCCATCGGGAAGAGTAAGGTTGAGGAGACAAAACGTTTGGGTGGTGGAGAGGTGGTGTCTCTCCTGGATAATTGACCTGTGAGTCTGAGGGCCTTCTGTGCTACACCATATTGAAAGCAGGATTTATTTGTTCTGCCAAAGAAAACATTTTTAGAGGTTCAATGTTTAGTCCGTTTTATTGTTTCCTTTTTATTGGAGAAATTCAGGCAAGTCTCCACACGTTTAGTTCTGTTTGGTGTAAGAATGAGAGGGACATACCTGAAATTGGACAATAAAGGTTTTCTGACAAAAATAATTGTTTACCAGAATAAGTACACCCGAGGTGCGTTCACACAGGCGTAGGCTAACACTCAAAAGGTAATTGTACTAACCTGATATACTGTACAGTTGTTTTACACAACATGATGTTTCTACCTCACACTATCAGGGATTTAAAAACAATTTAGTGGCAACTGTCTATCGTAACTTCACACAGACGGCGATTCAGAGCAATTTGTAAATGCTTTATCCAGATTTTATAAATTCAGAGTAATTCTTCTGAGTGTAAAAAAGTCTCTATCAGCACAGACAGAACTATGTAGAACAGAATTAATGATGTCAAATCGACTCCAGAGAGTAAAGATCTCATAATTCTCAGGGTCATGCATCAAACTGCTGGATAGCCCCAGTGGCTCAATACTTTGGCTACCGCAGCTAGAAAAAACGATTCTAGAAATTATATTTCTATCTACAGTTTTCATGGGAGAAAAATAACTTTATATAAAACTCCTGTCAACAGCAATTTGTTACCGTACCACATGGTACCGGGGACTCTTTGCAGTTCACGGGTCTACTTGGATGAATACATTTAAAAAAAGAAATGGCTAGCTATGCAATGTTGAATGCTTCTGGAATAAAGCTGAAAAAAATAGGTTATTCTGTTTGAACAAAAGTCCTTGTCATAATCAAAATAATAAGAATTGATGGCGCTTTTGCCCCCCAAAACTGTAGTTCTCAAGGAGGAAGAATTAGTTCTACAGAGGCAAGTGGAGGTATTGAAAAACCAACAAAGAATTCTTCAGTTAAGTCATTAAAGTATCCAGTTGCCAGCATTTTAGCTTTCTAGTAGACTACAATGGTGTTGGACAGAGAGTTATTGGTAAATATTGCCACTGCTTGACGAGAGTAAACTACACAGATGCAAACGCCTCAAACATTTTGACACATCTACAACACAACCCCAGTATCAACATATGTGGAGCCACACGGAAATGCAAAGAAACAACACAACTTTTTCTCTCTAATGCATTCAAGCAGCTTTTAGCATCAGTCAAATCGGGCTAAAGAAATGACAAGAGCAATGGGTGTGTGTATAGCCACAGATATGCACCGGTTCTCTGTGGTTGAGGAAGAGGGTGCGAGCACATTCAAAGGTGCTCGAGCCATGTTACAAATGTCCTTCTGCTACATATTTCCACAAACCCACATTACCGGTATATGATTGAAAAAACATTTTTGTACCATGTTTACATACTGTACTTTATTGAAGACTATGCTCTCACCAGATGTTATATATTCTTCCTGGATTAGTGTTGTGTCATTGGCCAAATAAACTAAAAACTGATCTTCAAACTGTAGACAATGCATTTTTTTAAGCTGTACAGAGTCCGTGCCAAACTGTAACCAACAAACTGTAATAGATATCTTCCTTACAGCTATCAAGGTTCTTATTCTGGTGACATTACAATTAATTTGTGGCTGTTGTTTGACAAGCAAAAGAAATCTTGCTATTTTCCATAATTATTTCATCATGTAGCCCAGGGTAGCCTATTAGCACAGTCACATAGCATGTGCAGGATGTGCTTAGAATGACAAGCAATTCTGACTTTCCTGCAGGAAGTTGTTGTAATCGCAAATTGGGCATGTAGAAATTGGGGGGACAGGAATAAGGGGGTACAATCAACAAAAACAAGAAAATATCTATGTGGAAAATGGAAGCAGAGGCTGGTGTGGCTTCGCAATCTCCTATAAATATCCACTTGGGTTTAGATCTGGTTAGTGAGTCATCCATGAAATATCATCAAACACCAGCAAGTTTTGAGCCCAATATAAATGTTACCAATTGTCTTATATCCAGCCCATTATAAAAGCTACCAATTATCACTCATTCTGAGAAACAGACTGAGAAAAAAGTGGTGCATTTTGTCAGTTTGCTTAAGAAACATTTTCATTTCAAATAAAGATATAATTTGCTTTAAGATGAAATGTGTGCTTTTGAATAAATGTGACCACACATTGTATTTGGGTTACAATCAGCTCACAGACTGAGGGTTTGTTTGAGAAGGGGGCTGAGCAGCCTGTATTAATGCAGCCTGGTGTTGGATGAGCCACTGGGGTACAGCACAGGTGCCAAGACCAGAGTAGCCATATTGAACACAACAGTTTTTGTGACAAAACTATTGGTAGAGTTGAATATGAAAACACATAAACCTTTAGATTTGTGTTTTGAACATGTGAAACAAGGAAACTACAGTACGTTTGTCAAAAATGTGCCTACGCCACGCACTGCTCTTTTTAAAATCTTTCATCATGTAGATGTTTGAATACTGGAATGAAAATATGTTGCAAATTGGATGAGCACCTACTGTAGCTACTGTCGTTGAAAGAGGGGAAATAATTGGGGTATGGATGGCAGGTCATTTATCGACGAAGACTGCCCAACTTCCTGGTGTTTGATGATATGTCATGGATGACTCATTAACCAGATCTAACCCAATTTGACATTTATAGGAAATTTAGAAGCCGCGCCTGAGACAGCTACCATTTTCCACCACCATTGATAGACCAAGTTATGGAAGTTGTCATGAAAGAACTCTGTTGCACTGTACAAAACAGTTCCAAACACTTGTAGAATCCACTGAAGCTTTCCTGGCAACTCCTGTTGGTCATGTACACAGGCACATAACTATATCAGCTGCTGTGGGATTTGGGCATGTAAGGAGAGCCAAAATAACAAGGCTCTTTAAGTGTGGCCCCCTAACCCACAAAGGCCTCCTTAGTGTAGCAAATAATAGAGAGCCTGCCCATGGACACAGACAGACACACACACACATCAGTGTTATTAATGTACCAGTGCCATGCATGGCCTGTGACTAGTGCCTCTCGCTGCCAAACACATATTTTAACCTCACTCCTTTCTCCTCAACAAATAAGCTGTTTAGAAAATGATTTTCAGGGCACTGTCTGTTTCCATAGGGATGACATTAAATGAAAAGGACACAAAAATCATAGTGGGTGATAAATGGCGTTGATCTTGGATGACACACTCTGCAGCTTCTCACCAACGCTTGTGTTGTACTCAAAACCCTGGAGCCAGTTGCCCCGTTTTTTTCCTTCTCTTTGTAGTACAAAAGAGCAAATTAAAATGTATCTCTACAACGCCAAGACTGACAAGCCATTGTTTAACTGCTGTTAGCACATTGTCCAACTGTATTTATTGTTTGTCATTTTACCGAGACTGACATCAACCTCATGGCACCGTAAATCATGTCACTAAAACTCTCAGGAAGAGGACTGGTGGAACTGGGGGAGGCAGAGCGAGAGGAAAGGGGGAGTAGAGGGGAGAGACCTGTGGATTCTCGGCGATAGCCCATCCTCATACCTCCCTGGCCATTAACTGCCTGTCAAAGTACCAACAGGCTCTTTCTACTCTGATGCCTGATGGCCCATCTCTACCAAGAACCGAGGGGCATTCAACTCACCCATTCTTAATCAATGGGAAAATGCTGCATATTTTACAAAAGACTTATTTTCTGTGCTTTTTATTTTTTCTATCAATTTCATGTTATATTAATGGACCAAAAATATGCTTTTAAACAAGGACATTTCTAAGTGACCCCAAACCATTGAACAGTAGTATATATCTCCAAATACATTGCAATAATTGAAAAGCCTCTATTTATAAAAATAATTGAAACCCCTTCAATATAATTTTGAGATTGTTTCTCCTATGAGCAACAATATCCAATGAGCAACAATATCCAATTTCTATTTGAGCTCTGGAAAATTGAATGCTTGCTGAATAGTATTATTATCTGCCGGCAAAATGTTCACATGTAAAGCATTGTTCTCTAGGGATATTAACCATGTCATAGTGTCTGAGACATTGGACAATATCAACCATATGAAGAGAACAGCAGTAATTTGTTCTGCATTCTTCCCATTTTATACACTTGGTGATAATTATATTGTTAGGGAGGCGGCAGAGAGGCTAGGGGGTGTGTATGGGACAAAACCTCAAATAAGTGGTGGTATTTGTCATTCTCAGGACCAACTCAAGAGACCAAAAGCACCCCCTCTGCATAGTCTGTCAACTATGTCCTGCATTTTATATAATTACCATTTTTATTGGATTTTTATTTTGTGGCAACAAAAGGGCCACCTGCTTTAGAGCAATACTCCAGTAGACCTTTAAGATCGTCTGTGAGACAATACTGGGGGCTGGATCAAAGAGCTGTGCTTTACTCTCCTGCGTTTGCCTCACGGGCTCCTTGCTTCACTCCCCAGCTCAGCACTTACCCCTACTTCCCCCTTTACTCTCTCTCTCTCTCTCTCTCCTCATCTTTCTGTCTCTTTTTCTCCCTCCCTATTTTTCTCGTTCTCTCTTTGTCTCTCCTCTTGCCTCTCATGCTACCCCCTTCACACCCCACACCAGCCTTTCCACAGCTCCTTCAATGACACTTCAAACTGCTTCCCATATCGTTCTCTTTCCTCTACCCTCTACAACAGAAGCTTTAGATATGTGTCCCTTTTATGCACATGATTGTTAAGTACAGGGTGAACAATTGTCTACTTGTTGTTTTCTTTTCTTTACAAAGAAGAGAACAATTCAATAATGTTTTTCTTCTCATTTTATCCACAGATGATGCCTTTGCAAACTCATCTCATTGAGGTAGAAACAGACAAAAGCTCTAGCAGGTGGTTAAGGGGAGGTTGTTTAAAGATGTTTGGCTTTGCTGGTCTCATAAAGGGCATATTATTATTTTCTCTGCAGAGTAGTGAGTGATCATAGTATTCTCCTGGTCTACCATGTATTTTTCAGACGTTTGTCAATTGTTCCATTACCTCATATATAATGGTCTTGATAATACATTTGAACACTGATCTCAGCTCTCCCTCGCTGTCTCTCTGGGTGGAACGCCCTAAGAAAAGTGGTTAGAATCCATGATAAGAGTTCACAGGATTCATAATGTACGATTTCCCCATTCTATGTTTACCTATGCTCTCTGATGTAATTTCCCTTATTTGCCATTCATTTGCTGTTTTTGCTAAGATAATATATGCAATTTATGCTATTTTGCATTGAAAGAAATTGTAAAACATATGTGAATGTATCATTGCACTTTCACATTGTCCAATCAAGAATGAAAGACCATGGGTGGGGTCATTTATAATATCTGATGACCTCAACATTTTCTCAAGAGATTTAATCAGATATTTCCTGTATGTTATCAGAAAAAGGAAATGTTTGACTGACAGAAAATCATATTGGTCAAACTCAGGAACTTAAATAAAATACATAAAACATCAATATATTATATAAATAGTGCTACTTTCATTTTTAACAAGAGTTAAAATTAGGAACATGTCCCTCCCTGTGATTGCATATTCCTAACAGGGTGGAGCCTAACAGGTTGGGCTTTTCTAGGCTAGCCATAAGTTTGCAAAGTTAGCCATAGTGCTGTGAGTGAGTAATATTGAGTTTCAATGATGATAAAATTTTGACCACGATTTGAGCTTTTTCATCAAATGTTTTAGAAATTTCTGATTGGGACATACAGACTAACATCCTGAAACATTGAAAAATAGAACTAAGGCAAAGGAATTAAATAGCTTTGAGCTGTGGTTTCTGACAAAAGTTAGTATACTCCCCAAATATGATGTCATTGTGGCAAGGGGCAATTGAGTCAATGGAGAACTACTACAACACTACTACAACCTAACTACAACCTAACTGGGTTGAACAGGATTTCAGTGACACACATAAAATGTCAACTATAATAAAAATAAATGCAATATTTGTGGCAACATCATTTTTGGGAGGAATGGGTGGTGGTAGTCATATCTTTAGTGACCCCTGCACCCTCCATCTCCATCTTCCTCCAACTCCTTATAGCCTTGTCTTGTCCATCTTCCTTCCTTATGGCTTTGGCCCCAAGCTGGTCCCTGGGAGCCCTAAATACCTCCCCTGACAAGGTCCCAAGAGAAGGCAGGTGTGAAGGGGAGGGACGGGCCCAGCTGGTAGCTTCCGGAATCGTCCTTTATGGCGCTGGTGCTACACTGATCTGTGGGGTGCGGACTCGTTCGTGCCTAAATATCTACGATAAAATTGGGCTAAAAAAACTGGGCCATATTCTCTATTACAGCAATAGTACTCAGTTTACATTTTGATCGATAGCTAAGCTTGCAGCCTTCATTAAGCAAAGCAGAGAAGAACATTCTCATCTTCCAGAGTCTCTACTGTGTATGAAGAGTTAATTTATGAGCTTCTAGCTACAGATACAAGGTCCTATTATTTGTTTCTGTGACAAGACTTCCTCAGAAAATAGTTACTGGAAACTCTGAATGAATTTGTATGTGGTGCAGTATGTACAGTATCTCACAAAAGTGAGTACACCCCTCACAGTGTACTCACTTTTGTGAGATACTGTATGTAAGACCCTCGCGTTCTTCATACTTATTCCTTTTAGAAAATGTAAATTAATTGTTTGCAGCTCAGATGGTTGTGGAATCGCAAACAGCATATAATGCAATGCAATACATAAATGCCGTATATAGACAGGACAAAAAAAGTAAGAGAACACAGTAAAAAAAAAAAAAAAACTACACAAAGCTATTTACAACAGAATGTGATGTTATGGTGTCGTCACATTGTCACATTAAGAGACTGACGACCAGCACATCATGCATTGACAAGAGGAGAATTGGGCCTACTGGAGAGTCATGTTTAAGATATACATTTTGATTGATCTATCATAACGAGCAAATCCTAAGGTATAGAATGAACCAAACATCTCTCAAACCTGTGCAGATAGCCTCTTTTCACAGTTAAGATTTTTCCTAAAATAAATGCGTCACCACACATTCATCATGTGAGTAGGTTACTGGCAACTATAACTACTATGGATTTGGTAATAATAGTTTGGTAATAATATTTTAACTGTAATAAGTGTTTTGAGTTGACTGTGGTAGGGCAGGGAACATAAACATGGGATGGCTGCTAAATGGCTGATGCTCTGCCAGGGCTGTACTGCAGCCATCTGTAGTTCCTACTTGTTTCTGGGCCTTGCCTTCAGTCTTGTGTTCTGCGTGTGGAAGACTTTTCAATTTTTCCACACTTTTTTTCCCTTTCGTTTTTACTTCTATCCAGATTTTTTTCCTCAATTTCATGATATACCATTCTTGATTAAAGCTCTGTTTCATTCCTACTGAACTTGGGACAGGTGACATTGAGATATACATGCTTTCTGAAAAAAATTGGATGCTCTTCTGGTTCTTATCATGCTGCCTGCTCAATCTGCATTGATTCAGGACATAAGCGGCCAAGCAGCCAGAAGGAGCTGTTAGCCACCATATACACCATATACAACTAACTAACCCCACAAACATGGACAGAGCTGGCCAAATGCATCGTCCTCTCCAGGACACCTGGCCTTATTCGCAAGCTGTAGTCAAAGCTTTCTTTGGCACTTTTCTCAGAAGATTCCCCATAAGACTTTTCCAGAACTCTATAGACTTTTTAGGTAGCTTTCGGCAAACTGTTACTTTCTGTTCTGGAGGCTTATTTGTGATTTGCGTCTTGTGGTGTATCTGTGGTTTTGCTATATCTGCTATATGTACATATGCATGGCAGTCTTTGACACAGTCTTAGGCACTCCTGCTTTGGCTATGATTCTGATTTATTTATTCATAATGGCCAGCTTGATTTGAATTGACACTTCTTTGGTCCATATGTTGTCAGACACCAGCAATGAATTCAGAGTGCAGCGCCTAGTACCAAGACTAGACATTATCTGTTTTCTTGTGCATGCATTAATCATGTAAATAAAGTAGAAGTTAAATATGCATCCAGTGTTTTTGACCAAAACACATATATTTTTAATTGTAGTGGTATTTACCTTAAAGTACAGTTAACATATAAAATACATAATAGGAAAATTCTAGTCCAGATGGGTTAAATATATTGAAATGAATCAATGAATTTACAAAATTGAAAATTATACAATTGACCGCCTTGGCAGTTCTAATGTTACCCTCTACCTGACTAACTTTGAAAAGACCACCATAGTCACTGAGCCCATGAACACAAAGGCAACCTAAAAGATTATTGTCATACAGTACACATCGTTTGACATTAAATGCTTTAACATGCTTGTTTTACTATCCTTGTAGGGAGCAGATCATTGTAGGGAACTGATAATACCCTTTGGAACTATCCTACAACCCTAACATCAAAAACCTGACCTTTTATGTCTACATTTAATTTTGCCCTAATACTTAACCCTAACCCGGAATGCCTGAACCTAAAAGTAACCCAAATTCTAACACTAGCCCAATTTGTACGTTTCACCCTGAATGTAACCCTAAGCTGGAAACAGCCCTTTTCCTAGTAGGGACCAGATTTAAAAAAATCACTTGCGGGGAGCGATTGGGATAGATTGCATTCCCCACAAGTATTGTTAGACCTGGTTCAGACACACACACACACACACACACACACACACACACACACACACACACACACACACACACACACACACACACACACACCACTCATCACATATGTTTCTGATGCTCCTGTTACCATTTATTACCTAGCTGCTCCCTCTCCCTGCATGTACATAAACTTCAAATACTGTAGTTCTTGTGCCAGACTTACATACTGTAGTTCTTGTGCCAGACTTACATGCATTGTGTGCAATAGAAAACATGCATTTGTAGGGAAGAGTAGTGCCCCCCCTGGGCTGATCAGTGTAATATTGAACATGCTGGATGTCTGTGGAAGGAACACCATTCAACTAGTTCTGTCCAAACCTGTATTTAATTGATGTTCACATGTACTGCATGTAAATACTTACATGAAATAAAGAGAGAAAGTCCCCTTCCTAATTCCATCATGTGATTTTCATGTTGATTGTAGCTAAGCTTAATTGTAAAGTCGACATTCAAAATCTCACGTTATGAAACGTATGAACTTATAGACTTTACACTGAAGCAACAGGAAAAGATGACTGTGCATTTGGCTAAAGAAAAGCATTCCACATGTAACCCCATCTACATGTTATTATATTTCATTCCACATGTAACCCCATCTACATGTAATCATATTTCATTTAGATGCAAAACTTAGATTAGCAAAAAACATTTTTATGTTATATTGATGTAAAAAATATGTCTGAAGAGTAAGTGCGAAGAGTAATTCAAGATCACTAGTGCTATTCATGTTAGTCTAGGTATATCCCCCCTGACTCTTACTCCTGCTATAACCACTTTAGTACTGCTTCACCTGACAAATGACTACTATTACAATGTATTTAAGGAAGCTGACTGCCCCCTTCTATTCCTCCATAGCCTGTCCCGCCCTGTCCCCAACAGCCCCTCACACGGGGGGCAAGGCCGGGGCCGTTAAATGGTTGTCCTCTGGGGATGCGGCCTGCTGCCATGATTTGTGGTGGAACACTATTCTCTCTCTTGCTCTTTTTACCT
>JACXGI010000850.1:78486-113345 GCA_016801175.1 Esox masquinongy
CCTCTCCACCTTCCCCGTCCCTCTCCACCTTCCCCGTCCCTCTCCACCCTCCTTCACTCTCTGTGGGATCGTATTTCTGAGGGTTATCAAGCGGCTCATTTAAATGAGGGCTGGTCACAGCAGGAACCAGCTGAACAAAGTTACTATTACCAGGGCCTCTCCTGTGCTGTTCTCACTCTCAGCTAATTGGCTTTGACTGCATTTGTTTAAATCCACAGAGGAAGAAAGAGAAAAGGGAAAAAGCAGTGAAATTGAAGTGTGTCAGTTTGGCCAGACAGGGTGGCACTTTAGAAAAAAGACAACGCTTCTTAGGCTTATTAAAGAGAGATGTGGGTGGAGGAGTGAAAGGGGGTAGCAGTGGGAAGCAGGCCCCGTCACTTTGGCCTCCCCAAGTCTGTCACTGGGCTACTGGGCTGGTCACGGCTGGTCCAAACTCACACTCTGTTCACCTCTGGTGGTCTCAGTTCATTTCCTCAATCTACAGGAGTGTGTTTTCTCACACACACACACACACAAACACGCACAGACACACACATATGCAAGTCCACATGCACTCTTACTGGGCATGTTGGTACATCACATCCCTCATGCTATGACTGAGAAACAGCATTGATTTTCAAAACAACAACAACAGTTGACACCAGCTAAGAAAACTTACATGATATTAATACTTTAATATGTGTGTCTCAGATGACGTCAATTGACCCTTTCACCTGGCACGACTGAGTTTGTTCTACTTTTCACAATTACCACTGCTCCATATTATAGCAGAGTCAGACAAATTAATCTGGCCATCAACATATGGCGTTCTGAGGATACCGGGGAGGGACTGTGAAAATCGAAACCCCCGGCAGCAGTGCAATGTCCTCTATTCTGTCATCACACTGTCCCTTGCTTTGCTGATGCTCTTCTCTCCACATAAATAAAGACAACCCATAACCGTAACGGTCAACAGTTTTATTTTCTTCTTCTTCTTCTAACTTCTTGACCACACTTTGCCTTGTATCAAGCTAAAAAGGGGTTCCTTGTAAATTTTATTGCAGTGGTGTCAAAAAGACTCCCATCGAAAAAGCAGTAAATATTCTAACAGGGTCTGTATGCAAGGCCATTCCTGTTGGCTCCAGGCGCTGAATTAGGCCAGCCTGTTTCTAGTTAGAGAGTCATTAAAGAGATCTTACAGCCACAGCAAATGGTTTCCTGTCCTGAGTGCTTAACTCCTGTACTAGGAAATGTCCTAGGCCGTAAAGGGTGAACCAAACTTCCTGAAACATTTTTTTTAAGTTACCACTGGGGCTGAGGCCGACCAGGGCGCCTGACCAGCGTGTTCCAACCACTCAATGTGGCCAATCAAACAAGATCCTGCTTGACCCTAACATGACATTGACCGTTTAAACAGGTGGTGTCCATTTATTGGCCGAGCTCTGAGGTTAAATGTGGAAAGGACTGGCTTATTCAATCGAGAGGGAGGGAAATGTTTGGGAAATGCTGAAAGTGTTGAATGAAATGTAACCATGGCAAACATGATTAGTCTATTTAAACAAACAAAGGCCATAAATACATAGTCTAGGAACTTGGGAGACAAACAATATTAAACTGCTTTAAATGCTAAAAAATCAGTAGTAGTTGTAATAGTTCTCTCTAATCCTCCCTACAAACTGTTGGGGAAAATGGCTGTTTCCAGTTTCAACAAGTGTTGTGTTACACTTTTAGTGCCAGGTGTTAGTCCATGAATTAGTCATGTTTATAGTATGGATTGAAGTCCCATTGTGTTGGATTAAAGACATCAACAGAGACACTGAATTATACATAAAACCAGGACATATGTGCACACACTATAGAATAACATGATGCCTCAATCATTGAGCTATTCCTATCCGCCAACTGTTCATATATAATTATTCCATTCTTTAAAGGCTGTGTGTGTGCTGTTGTCTGCCTGAATGTTCAAACAAGCTCACACATACAAAGTGAAAAAAATGTCTCCATGTCTTCTCTGCTCTGTCTGTGTAGTGGGCTTAACGGTTCCCAGGGTGGTTGAAGAGTGACCTGAGATGGAGAACACCTGCTCTTACCTGCTCCCCCTTCTACCTGAGCCTTCCCCAATACACTCTACAGGTGACTCTGCCTTTGTCTGGGCCTACAACAGCCCAACACAGCTAACCGTTCCTAGCGCACACCGTCCGCATCTCCAGTACTAACCCAGAGGGGAAGGCATCCCTACACAACACAGGCCAGGTCATGCATTAATCATGCAGACACACATTCAAGTTAGCGGATGTATAATGCAGCAGAAGGTGTGTTTATGACTGTTGAGGTTTGCTGGGCTAACAAATGACTGTGTGCAATGTATGTATGCCAAGGGCTCTGGGCTGACACAAACACATGATATCACAGACGGTGGTAGGATACGGTGAGTAATATCTTTAAATATGACTGCTTAAAGTACATGACTGATATTAACGCACTCAATGATAATAAAAACACAGTAAACATCTAGATAAAGGCAGGCTGTTGTAAGGACATTACTTTTTAAAGGAAAAGATGAACAATGTGGGCTTTTTAAGGATGTGGAGTTGACGGGAGATCAGATAGAATGAACATCATTCCAGAGAGTACATTAGAAAACAATACCCTGCTCCGGTTGTTGGGTGCATATCCTCTCAAATCCTGTTTCATGTACTTATTTGAAATGTAGGTTTATAGTGTTTAAATAAAGCACTAAATATAAAGGTAACACATGCACGCACACAAACATTCAAACGCATGCAAATTCATACATTAGCATTCACTCTGTTTTGATAACCCTCATGGTCTAGGAATTCTTAGACACATTTCTTTGAAAACATCTCTAATCACAACAACATCCCACCAATAACAGGACTAGCAGATATGAAAATAGTGTTTCACTGCATTGGTGTAATGATGCTGTCCAGTCATTAATCAAATTGCTCCAGAGAAAACAGAGGGCTAACTCATGGCAGTCAAGGCCAGGTTCTGGGATGGAGATTAGGCCCCTAATGAAAGCAAAACAAAGCTGGACATGTGAAATTTATTGACACATTTAGAAAGCAGCCCCAGAAGGACACTGCCACCAATAATCATTTCAGAATCCCAGTGAAGTGCTGCTTCCTTCGGCCGACAGACACAATCTGGAGAGAGGATATTTGTAGAGAGGCTGAACAAACACAGATTTGCTGGTATCTCTGTCTTTCCCAGCGGCTGAGGGGCTGAGGGAAGGCAGTGTGGAGCAGAGCACAGAGCCGGGCCTGGTGTGTCTGCTGCTGAACCCTGTGCGTCCTCCTCTGCCACCCCACCCTGCGCAGCCCAGTCCTGGGAACAGAGTGGACGCGTCCTCCCGGCCTGTTGGCCCCTCCTCTGGCCCTGATGCTGTACAGAGACAATCTGTTTCTCTCCCTCTCTCTGATTCTCTGTCACACTGTTTCTTTCTCTCCATACGTCTCAGTCACTGATCCTATCTTTCTCTCACTGTACACAGCAAGCCTTACGGACAGGGTTCAAGGTGCCATGGTTGCAGTGCTGCCCCCCAACACACACACACACACACACACACATTCAGACAACAACACTGAGAACGGAACAGCGGGAGACAAAGTCCTTCCCTATACTAAAATAGTGGTGAAGCTTCATAAACATGAGCATGATCATGTCTCTGCTTCAGTGGCATATTTACATTTAATAGTATCCATTCAGTTGTATTTCGTTACTTTAAAAAAAAAAAGATTAAATAAAATAATAAACTTCATAATGCCATGCGCAAAAGTGACTGCAAGGGCTAACCGAGACAGTGGGCATGAAATGAGATTAGCCTTGGCCTGATGACAACATCCTAATGTGTACCACATGCAGTGGAGACGGAGATGGAGGAAGAGGAAACGCTACTTAAAATGGCCATTGTTCTAATTCAGAGGCAATCTGGAGGTAATGACACTGACATCAATAACAGACAGTCGATTCTAGGGTAGGATAACTTTGAGAATTTGCTTCCTTGTTCTCTGCAGCCGTTATCGTGAGCTGATGGATTAAGAATTTTGACACTTGGGTTACGTCCTTGGTTTGGAAGTGTTTATGATTTTAATCTTTAAAGACAGGTCTAGACTATCAATATGTCTAATTAAGGCATGAGCATAACATAGAAAACAGCTGGCTGAAATAGGGACTGGCATAAGATTTGTGTTGAAAGACAAAATGCTTGTCTGCCTTAATTCAATAAATGTGGAATATGCTGTATTGCTGGTGAAAGTCTTAATATTTTTCTACCATAAAATTCTGGTGGCAGCAATATGTTATGAGTTTGTCATTGGCAAGGACTGGGGAGCGTTCTAGGATCAAACGAGTTAATGGCAAACCCAGTAAAAAGTAAAAGGAAAACCTGCCGCAGTCTTCTGAAAACCCAACCCCAGGATAACATTTTTGTGACAATTAGGCAAAGACACACCAGAGTGGATTCAATTTGGTGCTAAGTCTTCCTGAGTAATCTATTTGTACCTCAGAACAATTTTTTTTTTTATAATAAAAATGTTTTATATATACGCAATGGGCCTTTATTGCTATGGAAATGCATTGTAAAACATACTGTATGTAACATGGCTAAAAACGTTTGTCAATATAATAAAGATTTTTTTAAGAAAACCTTTTCTTCGGGCATGAGTATTCTTTCATATACACTGATATACTTATCTACAGCAAATGTACTTAACTAACCAATGGATGGCCACTGAAGCTTGTACAGCAAACAAAAACAATCCTATGTTTCAGGGATTCTAGTGATTCTAATGGATGCATTTATTACTTTAATGCTCCAACTGGTTAGGACCGAATGTTCGTTTCTGTGTGAAGACAACTTAGGAAAATAAAAAATAAAATTGTATGTAGCATCACATAGATGTCATTCATGTGCCCACATGTTCTTTTGACTACAGTGGATATAAAAAGTCTACACACCCCTGTTAAAATGCCAGGTTCTTGTGATGTAAAAGAATGAGACAAGGATAAATCATGTCAGAACTTTTTCCACCTTTAATGTGACCCATAACGTGAACAATTCAATTGAAAAACAAACTGAAATCTTTGAGGGGGAAAAATAAAAAACTCACAATAACCTGGTTGCATAAGTGTGCACACCCTTAAACTAATACTTTGTTGAAGCACCTTTTGATTTTATTACAGCACTCAGTCTTTTTGGGTAGGAGTCTATTAGCATGGCAAATTTTGACGTGGTAATATTTGCCCACTCTTCTTTGCAAAAGCGCTCCAAATCTGCCAGATTGCGAGGACATCTCCTGTGCACAGCTCTCTTCAGATCACCCCACAGATGTTCAATTGGATTGAGGTCTGGGCTCTGGCTGGGCCATTCCAACGTTAATCTTCTTCTGGTGAAGCCATGCTTTTGTGGATTTGGATGTGTGCTTTGGGTCGTTGTCGTGCTGAAAGGTGAACTTCCTCTTTTTCTTCAGCTTTCTAATGGACGCCTGAAGGTTTTGTCTCGAAATTGCCTGGTATTTGGAACTGTTCATAATTCCCTCCACCCTGAATAAGGCCCCGGTTCCAGCTGAAGAAAAACAGCCCCAAAGCATGATGCTGCCACCACCATGTTTCACTGTGGGTATGGTGTTCTTTGGGTGATGTGCAGTGTTGTTTTTGCGCCAAACATACCTTTTGGAATTATGGCCAAAAAGTTCAACCTTGGTTTCAATAGACCATAACACATTTTCCCACATGCTTTTGGGGGACTTGATGTTTGTTTTTGCAAACTTCAGCCGGGCTTGGATGTTTTTCTTTGTAAGAAAAAGCTTCCGTCTTGCCACTCTACCCCATAGCCCATTCATATGAAGAATACAGGAGATTGTTGTCACATGTAGCACATAGCCAGTACTTGCCAGAGATTCCTGCAGTTCCTTTAATGTTGCTGTAGGCCTCTTGGAAGCCTCCCTGGCCAGTTTTCTTCTCGTCTTTTCATCAATTTTGGAGGGACGTCCAGGTCTTGGTAATGTCTCTGTTGTGCCATATTTTCTCCACTTGATGATGACTGTCTTCACTGTGTTCCGTGGTATATCTAATGCTTTGGAAATTCTTTTGTACCCTTCTGCTGACTGATATCTTTCAACAATGACATCCCTCTGATGCTTTGGGTGCTCTCTGCTGACCATGGCTTTTGCTCTGAGATGCAACTAAGAAAATGTCAGGCAAATCCTACTAAAACAGCTGAACTTTATTTGTGATTAATCAGAGTCACTTTAAATGATGGCAGGTGTGTAATGACTTCTATTTAACATGAGTTTGAATGTGATTGGTTAATTCTGAACACAGCCACATCCCCAGTTATAAGAGGGCGTGCACACTTATGCAACCAGGTTATTGTAAGGTTTTTATTTTTCATTTTTCCCCCTCGAAGATTTCAGTTTGTTTTTCAATTGAATTGTTCACATTATAGGTCACATTAAAGGTGGAAAAAGTACTGACATGATTTATCTTTATCTCATTCTTTTACATAACAAAAACCTGGAATTTTAACAGGGGTGTGTAGACCTTTTTATATCCACTGTATATACGTTTGTACTTCTTAACTTACATACTTATTCGCAATTGAAATATTTACTATAGTCTTTTAATTTTTTACTTGCGTTTTGTATCAGGACCTTTTACTCAAACACTGCATTCCATCAGCCCTATGCAATACAACACATGAATGCCTTATGCCTGCCAGACAGTAGAACAAACAGGATGTTTTAACCACAAACAAACACAGAGCTATTTATGACAGAACGTTAGACAATTAATCTCTGAGGGTTTTAAATCCAGGGTGATATTTACAATCAAGTCATGCACTACTTAGATCTGTAGAACTGTAGTTCAGTCCTTCATACTTATACATTTAATTTTAAGGCAGCAAAATGTGAAGACTGAAAATGCTGTACATTCTCCCCTACTGTGAGATAAAAATTATAATTTCACGTAATAAAACGCGTGGTTGTTTATGGGACTGTATGTCTGGGACTGGAGACTGTCCTAGAGGTGGAGACGGAGACAACCATGCTGTGTCTTTAAACTGATTTGTCCACTCTACAAAAGAAAATATTGGACATAATGTGAGTATTCTATAACACACTGTACACTGGTAGCTTTATTTGCTCGTGCACGCTGTGTGTGTATGTGTGTGTGTGTGTGTGTGTGTGTGTGTGTGTGTGTGTGTGGGATCCAGATCCTTGTGCATACAGGATGTGTGGACCAGATGTTGGATTTGGGTTTAGCGTAAATTGTACTATTGGGTTCAGTGTTCGAATTGGGGTTTCTTTTAGATTTACATATTAACAGTCAGGCATAAGCGCTAGGTTAAGTTGAGGCAGGTTAGGTTATTGACGTAAGGGTTAAGTTAGTGAGAGAACATGGATCTGGTTTTCTGGTCCCCACAAGGACAAAAAAACAAAAATGTGTGTGTGTGTGTTTGTGTTCCTGTTGTTTCATTGTACTAGGTGATCCTGCTAAAGGCTGGAGAGATGAAGCAGGGTGAGCTGACACCCAGACACTTAGAGCCTCGGGCCCAAAACCCTATTGAATCACCCAAGGCTCTTTTGTCTCCATATGTTTTGGTGAATATACACGCTCACAATTCCAAGGAGGGGAAAGAAATGAAAACATTTCGCCAGGAAGCCTCTCAGCCTTATGCCAATCTGGATCAGTCAACAAGTCATCTGCAAACAGTGAGATGAGAGATATTAAAAAAAACGCCCTTACATTCTTAGCAGCACAATCAGTCCCTGAGAGAGAGAGAGATGAAGAGATAATTAAACCACATTAAGAAAGACATATGTCATTCTGCCCCCACTCAAATTGTGGATTATCACTTTGATTAATCACAAAGATTAATCTGACCACCGAAATTATAGTTTCTCTGTCAGAGTGGGAAATGAGCTTATTTGACAGAGAGCAGTGAATGATTACTTTTTATTCTCCCTCTCCCATTCTACTCTTCATTTTTAGCAGATTGCAACTCAATTATCTTTGTGTCAGACGATTATCTACGGGTTTAATTTAATCTTCATTACTCCCGAATCATATTTCAATTAAACATGCTATCATAGTGTTAACACATACTTAAACCTGTTATTCCTTCCTTTAATTCCCCAGTCAAAGATGCTGAGGGTGTAACATATGTCATAATTATGCTTTAATTATACTTATTAAACATATTTCACACTTGTCTATGTAGTGCAGAGCAGTGGGGTGTCGAGTGTCGGGGTTGGCGGTCCTAAAACATTCATCTAATGACAATATGCTTTCCTTGTGATCTATAAGGGATCCACCCTATGTTTCCTGGGTTCTATGTACCCTCAGTCCTGTTCCCACAGCCCTGTTTCCTGGGTTCTATGTACCCTCAGTCTTGTTCCCTCAGCCCTATGTTTCCCGGGTTCTATGTACCCTCAGTCCTATGTTCCCTCAGTCCTATGTTCCCTCAGACATATGTTCGCTGAGCCCTGTGTTCTCTCAGTCCTTTGTTCCCTCAGCCCTATGTTCCCTCAGCCCTATGTTCCCTCAGTCCTATGTTCCCTCAGCCCTATGTTCCCTCAGCCCTATGTTCCCTCAGTCCTTTGTTCCCTCAGCCCTGTTCCCTCAGTCCTATGTTCCCTCAGCCCTATGTTCCTTCAGACATATGTTCCCTCAGCCCTATGTTCCCTCAGTCCTATGTTCACAAAGCCCTGTGATCCCAGGGCCTTAGGTTAAATTCAATTAACCTATTTTCTATCAATTGCAATCAAGGGTCCTGTGTCGCTTAGCTGATTTATAGGTTCTTCTACATAAACAACTACTTGTTTTCCGTACCATGCTATTAGTAACTAATTCTAGACCAGCATTATACTAGGCACATAGTGTAAATTACTACAACAAAGACTTATTCAACAGCAATGTCTTGTGTCATATTTTTTGCAACTGCATTAATATGTATTTATGTATTGTTGTTACAAAAAACAAATATTGCTTGTTTTCATTTAATTTAACCTAAAGTTATTAGAATAATTCAACATCTTGCTAGTATATATGTATCTATATTTTGTCATAAATTCACTTAGTTTAACTTTATCCTACCCTGGTTTTGATTCAAGCTTGACTGAACCAGTAACTAAGGCTCAACAGTGGCAAACAGATATCAGCGGCCAAGGTAAGGAAGATCATACATTAGCTGATTAATCAGCAGAGTCATTTCACCTTGTCCTAATGAAGAGGCCAAGGCAGGCCGAAGCACAGAGAAGAAAGGGAGCCTCCTCTGCATCTAGAGAAATACAAACAAAAGGCTTAACGGTTTCCCAAGGGTTAGAGAAGGGTACAAGAGGGGTGCATGACCCGCTTGACACTTGCAGGAGCGGTGACTTCTTCCATTTCACCTCCACACAATCCACTAGCTTCCAGTTGAAGACCATGAAACTTGCCTACAGTGTAGCAACTGAAAATGCCCCTCCTTTTCATTTTTTCTTCACCGATACCAACTTGATTGAGTAAAATGTGCTTACTATGAATGTGTTGTCTATCTTAAAAATGAATGTATCAATTATAAGCTGCTATTAATAAAAATGTTTGCTAAATTACTAAAAAGTACATCAAATGGCTAATGCTAGTCACTATGCTAGTAAGGTTTCTATGCGGTACCAGTTAGCTACAGTGTGACTACAATCAATTCACCACTAGAACAAGGACCCCCCTCACCCCTCCTCTACTTGAACAAACTGTAATTAGGATGGATCCCAGCTTTACCAGAAAACATCTGGACAGAAGAGAAGAAACAACACGTCACACATTGATAATAAGACATCTCCAAATAACAAGGGATCATCTACAATCCACTGGTGACTTGTCGTCATGTCAAATCTCTCATTCAAAGATGGATTATTGACAGCATCAGCTATTAAACTCTGAATCTTCAGTCAGATAATCCATCTAAATCTATTCTTATCCATAGAGTAACAAACCATAATCTCGCCGTAATCTGACCACATTGAAAAGACAAGTTAAAAGACTGACTGAGCTTGTGAACAAATGCTTATAGCGACAAAGTGTTTCATCATCTTTTGAACAATATTGCTTGACCTCAGTCCTCCAACATATATTTTACAACTATTTGTAGAACACACAGAGCTAGTGATGATTGTCAGCATCTCACCCAGCATGATAACCCACCAGCCCTGTTGCCACGTCACTGAGCCCCGAGATTGACTTGGTTTCCTCTCACAATTAAAAGGCAAAGACAGCCCACACACATACATATAAATGAATAAATAAACAGCAGAAAGAGAAATTCATTTTAAACTAAATTTCAAACTTTAAACATAATTTTAAACTTGTTTTACCAACCAGCCTACCATGCCTCTAGGATTTTTTGATTCATTATAGGTGAAAAAACACAGATAAACCTAGGATTTACTTGTTTGATAATACAGTGAGCAATTAAATGACAATATAGGTTTAAACACTATTGTCACACATCATGCTTTAAAGGTGTGAAAATGAATCACATTTCCCAGTTCTCTCTTGACTCTTCCACTGCCTCACACCTTAACAACAGCATTCAACAAGGCATGGATCCTGGGCAGGGTTTAACTAAATCTGTGAAGTATTTCAAGTTGAGCTTTATAATCTTTAGAGACACTAAGGGATATCCTGACGACAATTATGAATGTGTGAGAGGCCCTGGTTACAGGCTGAACTTTACAAGAGTTGGAAACACACACAAGAAGTCGGTTTGGGAAAGACCTGAGCAATGACAACCAAGCCTGACAGCATACTGACGACCTGAACCATGATCATTTAGACGGACAGAAAGAGAGGCTGAGCGAAAAAGAGAGAGAAAGAGAGGGAGGGATGGAGGAAGAGAGAAAGACAGACAGATAAACACATAGACTGACAGACTATCACTGTCCATTTCAGAGCATTGATTGTGTTTTAAGTTGAAGCAGAAAGATGGACATATGAAACCTGACTTTGAGAGGACCTACTGCGGGGCGACTGGTCCAAGGGGGAGAATGGGGAGGGCAGAAAGGAGTCCCTGGGGAAGGGTCTGGAATGGTGGACAGGGAGGACAGGGGGCAGCAGGGATGCAGAACTGGTGGGAAGAGGCAAACGGGTTATTGTCAGTGACAGGGCAGCACCTCGATGGGCTGGGCGTTGCTTTGTTTGTCACCTCACCAACCTCAATCAATCAATCATCTCCTCCAGACCAACACGATCGATCAATCAGCTGCATGCTGCACCCAGAGGAGGGATGTCGATCACAGTGTCACAGCACCAGCCTGGTTCAGGTTTCACCAGCCAATCACAAGTGTTCCAGCTACTATCATATCTCATTTAAAAACAATTGATTAAATGGTAAATAGTTGACTTGCTTATTCTGTCTTTTAATCCACTGCTTATCATATTTTATGTTTTTGTTTTTACTATTTTTACTGTGGATGTTCAAGTACTGCCAGCAATTGATGGTCAGATAAAAAGTAGCAACATTGAACATAGTCTTTAACAAAAATTTGTTTTTAAAAGACTATCATTCTTACCTTTCCCATTGTATTTTACATGTTTTATTCTGTGTTTTTGTGTGTGAATTTGCTTGTTAACTCAAAGTAGTACGTACCGTAGCTCCCAGGCATGATTCACACATGTCTCTCGAAATTCTTAGGAAATGGCAATAAGTCAGAAAATGTGCAAAGAACTCTGGCAATTTTCACTTCACATGTTGTCAGTGTGGTACACTCTCCCAGAAAAAAAATCCTTCATTCTCACCACCACCTGTAATTGTAAAAAAATTTATCATGTAGCAGCAAGAAAAGTTACACATTTAATGAACAGCACGTCATGGAAATATTTTTATTCTAAGATTCAGAGACGTATTTCTGATGAATGTTTTGTTATACATTTATTCAGAAGGGGAATTTTTGCCAGTCAGGAAATGAAGAAAAACATAACTGCTAACCTAAACTAAATGTTTAGACAAACAAAACCTCGTTAATCCTTAATTTCATGAAAAAATAAAATGTGAAATACATACATTTTTTGATGAAAAGAGGTGCTTCTTTTTATTGAAATCAAATAAAACACTTTCATCCTACTGCCTGCATAGTTTTTTCCGAGGGTCTATTAAAGTTGTGTTACATTTAAAAAGACTTGTCTCTCTCTCAGAGCCCCAACCGTGGCTGATGTTTCTTTTTTCAGCACATTAAGGTTGCAGCCTTAGGGGTGCTTTGACCAGTGGATCAATGGCTCTGCCTCTCTTGTCACCATTAATTTGGACTGAGCAAATTGTAGAGGCTCCAGCCCTGTGTCTGCCGCTGGCCTGCCTGGTCAACCCTGCCTTCACCTGGGCTCCTCTCTCTCTCTGAGCACCCTTGACAGCTTGCTGCCACCAGGCACACAGACACCACCAGACAGGCGACAAGTCCTTGGGCTCCACACACACCCACACCCTTGAGCAGGCATGCATACAGTACACACATCCAGTGCTGCATACATACTCCAGAGAAGCCGTCGTGGTGCAGTTGTAACGCTGACACCAAATACTCCCTCTCTTTCTACTCTGCCTTTCTGTCTCTCATCTCAGGAACATTTTCCAAACCCCACTGCTTCCCTTTCTCAAGCCTTCACCTCCCTCACTGTCTATCTATCCATCTCTTACTATTGGTGTCCCTATCACTATGTCCCTCTATACTCTCTAGTCAGGGAAGTCAGAAAGGAGTAGTTGAGCCTGCTAGAGGTGGACCAGTCTCTCCTGCTACATCAACTATTGCCGGAGTTAGTATGAATCTAGTGTCATTCTCCTCCACATGCATAAACAACATTGCACATCGTGCACATGCTCTTTAAAGGTGTTAACAATTTTGTTAATCATAATCAGTAATTAAATTACAAATGTACAAATTTATTTTAAATAAAACAAAAAAATCTCTACATCTAATAGAAGAAAAGAGAAGATAATACTGACAACATTTACTAAGTAAACTCAAATTCACAATTGTACAGATACTGTTTACTATTAGGAAACAGCGATACATTCCCTCTAGTTATTGTCCCCAGATGATATATGGTGTTTATGTCCGCCACTGGATCAGACTGCATTTTTTTATGTTATGTAGTTTATAATGGTTTGCCATCTGCACAGAGGTGTGTTAATAGCTAGTTGTGACTATTTACACATATGAAAAAGCACATCCATCTGTTGTGTTGTTGCTCTCGGCCCCACGTGAATCTGTACCACCTTTTACACCAAACAACTGCTGTTTATATCACCAGGAGACAGAGGAAGCGAGAGGTTCACTGACACCTGCAACTTACATCCTGGTTAGCGTTCCACACATGTATGTTCTTTATGTACCCTACTTCACCTCAACATATAGTTTCATTGCCAACACAGCTTTAGGTTAAACTAAACAGAGCATTTCTTTTTATTAAAAACATGTATTGCATCAACCCACCCCCCTGATTTCGGACAAAAGTAACTTTGGTTATTACAATTTGGGTATTTACAGCAATTTCATTACAAATTAAGTTTTGCATACTTAAGTTTTGATATACAGATTTGGATACATAGCGCACAGACATTAATTTAACATGTGATATAAATAATTATGTTTTCATTGTATTGGTTCAGTTAACTAATTCATCAATAAAACAATACAAGGCCTACGTTCGCAAGTCAAATCCTTACATTTCCAAAAATTCTGCCAGCAATTTATGATTATTACATTTGCGAATGACTACACATTCATTCACAGCATTGCATAAGTGCATTCATATACAGATACTGTACACAGCACGCCCTACAAAGTGGAGCAGAAGGAAGCAATATCCACTAAAGAATAATAAAACGCTTTTAACTCTGACAATAATTGGATGAAATGTGGTTATGCATAACTGTTATTCTCTACATAAAAGTAGCGTTGCTCTGGCATTTACATATCTATAAATTACTAATAAACGTAAAACAACAGGCTAAATATCAGAGATGAAACCCAAAGTAGATTTTCATTGCATACGTGGTGATAATCCATCAGACAGCAGCGTACCATAAGCCTTGTGTTTGTCTGTGGTAAGTGAGGTCTAAATCACCAAGAGGGAGAACGTATGGGTCGGTCAACCATTGTAATAATCCTGCCAGACAGTAACAGCATTAACAACAACACAAACGGAAATACTTAACCAAGGTGTCAGGATGATAAAAAATATACAACCAGGTCAGAGTCTTACATGGCTGCATGTTCCCCTCTAAGCTTTACTGTGATTGGTCTAGGTCTAGCCCCAGACCAGGAAGGAATGCCCGTTGAAGAACGGGCGGAGGACAGCATGCCACATGCCCAGCACAGGTACTGTAACTTGCAACCATATTGTGTCTGAGGTGAAGGAACATTAAAGCATTAATCCCCACCTGACACTAATACTTGATGTATGATTGACCTCAATGCAGCAAGACACTAGCTACAGGTCATTAGAGTTAGTCTCAGCCAGCCTGAGCCATATGGCCAGGACATTAGCCCTTTACCCTCTGGAAGGATAATCTCTCCGTTCTGGCAATGCTTTTTCTTCACAGATTTCTTCTGGCAATAATTGCATGACAGCATTAACGTATTGAGACAGATTTAGAAGGAGCCTTCGTCACAGGGATGCATGGGGGAGGAGGGGCTGCTCAGTGGAGAGGAAATAAGGAAACAATCTACTGTAATCTAGGAATAGTCATGTAAGGCAAGATGGGCAGTGCCCGGATGGTATGGAAATCTTATGGTTTTACATTTTTGTCTTTTTGAATCTGAATATGAAAACATACCCGTGGTCGGATTTTGCCTGGCCTAAACAAATGCTTAGTGCTGATCTAATTTAAGATTAATAAATTGACTTTTGTGTTCATCCAAGTGTCCCCTATTATACTCCCAGTGTCATGGTATGCAATTGGAGGTTCTGATCAAGTCTCATTGCAGCAACCCCAAACAGGCTCAGGAGAGTGGATGTGTGGGAAATAACATGTGGAGGTTACACTCAAACTTATAAAACTGGAAATATCTTGTTCCGTATGATTTGGGATAGCTGAACATCAGGCTGGCTGTGTTATTCTGAATACGTGGCCAGGATTTGAAGGCACAAGCCGGAAGCCCAACCAACAGTGAGTTGCTATAGTCCAGATGGGAGTTGAAGAAGACAATTTGACAATGTGAGGATTTAATGGAGCCTGTTGACTTGGTGTATGGAGAGATGAGGGCTTAGACTCAAGCTCTGGGGAACACCAGTAGTGAGAGAATGTGGAGCAGACACAGATCCGTCCCATGCCACCTTGTAGCAAACGTCCTGCCATCCGAGAAAGTGCAGCCCCTGAGAAGCCCAGCCCAGAGGAGGAGGAGAGGAGGATCTGTTGAAGACAGCAGATCAATTTAGGACGACAAAAACAGGGGACAGAGATTCTGCTAGGTCAGTGCTAAAAGCCTCTGTGACCCAGAGGTGAGCATTTTCAGTTAACTGACTTATCTTTAAAACTGACCGGTTAGGGTCAAGGAAAGTACTCTGAAAGCGATAGCAGGAGAGTTGGTCAGAGACGGGGTGTGTTTTGGAATGGAAAAACAGAAAGAATACTAGTCTGCAGTTTTTTCTTTCAGATGGATTAATTATTAAGTTTCTTGGAGAAGAGAGCGACTCTGGCCATCCTGAAAGCGAAGGGCACACAATTCATGTTCAGGAAAGAGTTTATGAGGAAAATTAGGAATGGGAGAAGGTCTCCCTCGATGGTCTGGAGGAGGGGATGAGGATGAAGAGGCTGGTGGTCATGAAACCAGCCATTACTAGTTGTAGGATTTAATCTAGAGAGAGAGTGGGGGAAATTAGGTTAATGCGAAGATCTGAGGAAGCAGAAAACTGAATAGGGAGCACAAATGTGGTGAGGATGATTGAAGAGCCCTACCCAAGGTTTTGTTCTACACCCTCTGGTCTCTTGGCCATCCCACCCCTGAAACCATAACCTTTAAATGAATATCGAACATAATACCACAAATTCACCCACAATTTTTTCCTTTCTAGCACTGACTTTCTTGATAACTACTTAATGTACATACTATAACTGCATTGTGTGCTTGTGCCACCTAGCTGTCATATTAAAATTAATGCACTAACTGTTCGTTGCTCTGGTTAAGACATCTCCTAAATTTCCATACATGTGAATGTCTTCAACATTCTTTTCAAAGTGTCTGACTAAGTTCTGCAAAGAGGGAAGACAGAAGGAGATGAGTGGAAGATTATCCTGGGGCTTCCTGGGGCTGGAGGATGCAGGTTGAAATCTCTAGCAATTGACATTGGCTTTAGTGGTGTACAGGGAAGAAGTAAAAGGGAGGAAAAGGATGATAGGTAATCCAGAAGTTTTGTTTTCATTCATTTTTGCTCAGCTGACCACAGCCCTACAATCATGAAGCAAAAAGGGACGCCAGAAATGGGCAGGAGGTAAGATGGCAGTATAAGAGTTATTGGCTGTGGTTGAGGACAGTAAGGTTGGAGTGGCAGAATCCGGAGAGAAAAGGGAGAAGGTTTTAGGAGATTGGAGAGATGGCAAAAAAGTAGAAAGTAGTAGGGGAGAGAATAAAGATCGGTACATGACCATCTGGGTAGGGGTTGAGTGGTTGGGGTAAAGAAAAGAGAAATAGAAAAGAAGACAAAATAGTAATTAGAGACCTGGTGTATGTTTTAAGTTAGATTAGTCAACAAACAAAACATAGCCTGCATGAATGCATAGCCTGCATTAAGATTGGGAGTGTTAGGTATACAGTATGGTCAAAATAGAAAAATAACAGGGAAATTTTTTTTGAAAGAAATGTAGGCAAACATTGGGAGGTTGAAGTTGAGGAGTAAAATGTGAATTGTGAGCCAAAATTATGCAAATACCTTATATTGTCTTAAACTCATTGAGGAAGTCTCCAAAGACAATAAATTATAACAACTTTAAGCTTTAATTGACATGTGACTTTGACAGCATGCAAGGCAAACAACTGCAATAAGAATGAGAGTTTGCTGAACAAAATGACTATGAGTTTCGCCATCCAGTTCCAAATCTGAATTTCACTGGGTAAATTTCTACATGCCATGTGCTTTCTCTTGAAGATTGGAGTTGAAAAATTTAAAGTTATGCCCCACCCCATCGTTGACTTTCCCTAAAGAATTACATTTAACAGGTGTATCTTGTTAAAATGTTAAATTCACAAACACAACTGGCATTATAAGCCATTTCAGTGAATGTCATTATTTTCCTTGGGTGCCAAGAAGAGACTTTTTCCTAACAGTCACACATTTCTATTATGTATAAGAAAGAACACAATCGGAGGTTTCCAAAGCATGTACAACTGCCAAATTAGGATAAGAACACGATTCAGCAATTCACCTATTTCTAAGAATAACTGTTGTTTTGCATACACAAATGGCAAAAAATAGCTTACATGTGGCATAAAATAGCTTAAATGTGATTATGGTATTACAAATGACACTGTAATAATACACAAGAACTTCATAAAAAAACATAATTTGTCTTCTCTAATAGCATATAACAACTATATTATTATACTGTTAGAATTAATAAATATTAAAGTATAAATCTTGTTTTCAGTCAATGGACAATTAGGATAAGGGCTGATTTTAGATAGTTAGCTGCAGCAGAACAAAACATTATCTATTTAATTTCTCATATTTTACTTTTTTATCAAGGGAAGCTGGCTGGCATTAATCAAATGGTTAGACTGGGATGTTCTACTCTTTTTGGCAGGACGATATTTAGATATTTTTCACTTTGCATACAAGGTCCAACCAGAATTTTTTTATTTGACTCAAACTTACTGGAGGCAGATCTGTCCTGAAGGCAGACATTAATGTAAATCACTCACACAGGGGAAAAGGCAAAGCTTACATCCTAAGTTATGAATTAAAACAGTTATATTATTTGTTAAGGTTTATGGTAAGGACAACCACTAACTTGTTAAATGTCCTCTCAGGGCATTTAGCCCGTTTGAAATGCAGTCTCTGCCCTCTCCTATGAGTCAACCAACCACATACATTTCTGCCTTCAGCAATTAACCCAACCCCTTTGAACTGGAGAGATGCAGCATGCAGTTAACTGTCTTGCTAAAAGACAGAACAATAGGTTGTTCACCTTGTCGACATGGGGATTCTCTTCAACAAAGTTTTGGTTACTGGTCAGATGTTCTAGACCCCAAAGTTTTATGTCCATAGAGGGCACTACAGGGCCTACATTAAGCTGTTATTTTGATTAATTTAGCATTTCACATGTATTAGTGATTCAGGCATTAATAATGTGCTTTCTGCACATACATTGTATATATTAACAGAACAGTCAATGTATGCATAAATGCAATTACTATATATAGCGGAAATGTTTTACTTGTTTTACTGCAAGTAAAACATTTGCCCATTTTGAGCTTTGAACCATTGAAAATGACTTTAAAATGCAAAATCAAACAATTTGTTATCCGTGCACCACCCTATCATTGTTTGATCTAGCATAGATGACAGCAATTAGCACAAGCACTTTTTCCAGTCAGTAATGGTCAGTCATATGGACAGTGCTAAGCCAATGGACCAGCAGTGACCCAAACTAGAATCCAACAAGGTGGCCCACCGATATATCCGCTCCATATATTAAAATATTACAACAGGGACCAAACATTTCACTTATTCTATCAAAACTATGCTTGTAGAACAGTGATGTATAGCATCTAAAGTAATACTGTCATTTTATTTAAAAAGTTTCCTGGATCCTAGTTTTTGTCTTGTTATTTTAGTTTAGTAGCATCCCCATTAGCCAACTACACTACTCTTCCAGGAGTCCAATAAAACACAATAAAAATACAATAATTCAAGCAAGCTTATTCATTAGAATGGTGTCTGTGAAGATGTCTGGCATAACAATCTCATTTGGGACACTCAATGGGCCCATTGACTGACTACTGTAAATCTTTTAACACAACTAAGAAACCCTAAACAAAGAAATAGAAATCGTGTACAATCTCAGGCAGTGTGAACAGACTAGACTGAGAGTAATGACTAGTTTAGAGAGCATGGACGTTTTGTCCTGGCTGCTCCTTGAAATAATCCAATCTGCCTGAACCTCCCATGACAGTTTCTCAGGGCAGGGCCACACAAACCAAACTGGCCCCTAACACAAAGCCAACTTTCTGTTCTTCTCTCATTTTCAAGCTCCTTCAACCTCGTTGATTTGCAACCGACAACCCATAAACCCCCTTTCATTCCACCCCCTTCCATCTTCCCTCAGCTCTTCTCTTCAACAGCAGTGATATCAGTGAAAGCAACCCCACACCTCACCTCTCTTCTCCAACCTTGGCCCAGCTTGGTCACGTAATGAACAAATTCACTGCGCATTACTCTGAACTTGATCTCTGGCAAAATAGTGCTGGAACAAACAATTTGGTTTGTCAACACCTTTCTCTGGACTCCTCCATCAATGTCAGGGGTCCAAATTTAAACGGCAAAGTGCATTTGACTGCAGGACCCCAGGCTGATTAGACATCCCAGCTCAGCAGATTGCCTCAGACAGGACGGGCAGGTCTGATTGCTAACCCAGCCTGAAAATAGTCTCCGCTGCCCCGGGATTAGCATGAATATTTTGATATAGATCGATAAGCAATCTCCACTCCATAAGAAATGCCAGCAGCCTTCATTTGGCTGATCAAAGGTACATCAGCAGGCGGGCGACAGCTGGCTATTGTTTTCAGGCTCGGGCAGTAGGAGGGTGTGTGAGGGGGCGATTCCATAGGAGGGATGGAGACGGATCCATGGCTCCATTGCTCTGACTCTCCACCACCTAATCGTGGAAACAATCACTGCTTCACAAGATCCCATCTCCGAGGGATGGACCGACTCATATGAAGGTGGTAGAGGGACGAACCGCAGGGGGACAGAGTTAATTTGTTAACTATTATGGTTGTACCCAAACCACTGTCTGCAGGGGCAGTGCCACTGACCCGGAAGTAAAGGGCCAGGTCATTATCCATACCTCCCCTGGACCTTAGCGGATTCTATTGCATTTCATACGGCCTTCACCAATGGGTCATGAGGTTCATCTGACCATATTTTGAATGGTTACAAGCCAAGGAGTCAGGAAATCCTTTACTTAACCTTTTCTTACCAGGGAGTGTCACGGTGAAATAGGGCCTCGTGACACAGAAAAGAACTGTTATTCTAGGAATCAACAAATCAGTATTTCACATTTCATACCTTCCATTTCCATTTGTCTGTTCATGTCTTTAGCTGGAGCTGGTGGAGTGACCAATTCCAAACCTCCCCTAACAACATTACCACCTCCATTTGTCCCAGTCCCCCCATAAAAGGGTGCAGGTGTGACCCAAACGCTAAGCAGTTAACTAGCGTAGAGTGAAGTGAGACCACCCTACATGCCACTGAGCTAAACAGACTGTCGAGCTGACTGACTGGGGGGCTGCTACTGCCACATGGGACCAATGGGAACATAGAAGGCTGTGGGAACTAGTGGAGGGAATAGTGGAGCAATTGTAAATTGCAGGTTTAATACATTAGGAAGTGTCACTTTATTTCAGGGCAGGCCGAGCAGAGCGATTAAAAAGTGGTAATCAGGATTAATTAGGAGAATATATGTGAGGATCAGCAGGCCTAACCCCTTGCACAGCCCTGCAAGTCTGCCTGCAGATATCCCCCCTCCCACCCCCGTTTTCACTCCCTCTCTCCCACCGTCGTTCTTTCGTCACATGGCCGACAGGTCTCCCAACCCTCCCTATCCTCTCCCTCCTACCATTCTTCTCTCGTCACACTTGTGCAAGCACTTTTACCCTAGTCCTGCCCTGTGTTCCTGCATGCAGCTATCTCCCACTCTCGCCCTCCCACACTGCCTTCTCCTCCCTTTATTCCTGTTACAACTCGGCTCCTGAACAGGGTTTTAGGGAATAGCATGGATATGTCTCTACGCCTTCACTGACAAATGAGACACACTGGGACAGCCTACAATATAGCAATGCTCACAATACTGAGTTGCATGCTCACAATATTAAACAATGACCTGTGGGAGACAAAAGAGACAAATGACTGTTCAGTTTAGGTTATGGAGACATTCGCGAGGTTACGATTATTTACAAGTTGCGGAGAGGGGGTCTTCATAAATGAGCAATCTATCTGCAGCACTTTGCTATATTCTATGTCATCACAGATTCAGTCAGGCCTTCTACGGTCTGTGATTTAATATTGAAATCTTCCAAGCTGCCGGTTATCACTGTGTTTATATTATTACTTCAACATGTTTCAGTTAACATAACCTTGAAACACTTCAGTTCAAGTGCGGGATGGGGTTGTTTTGCCTGCAGTGGAGCCCAGCATTGAAGTTAGCAGATGACGCATTACCTTGTTCCCTGGCAAAGACTCAGACCAAATCTCTCATCCTGCTCATCTCTTCAGTAAGGCTGTCATGGCCTCTTAATGTTGGAACGCCAATAAAATTCAACAACTGGGCTTTATTTTCATTTTGCTTCCATGAGAAAATAATACAGCCCTGGAGGCTTTCAATGTTTCTGGAAAATGTATAAACAGAAGATAAGGTTGTATGTAATTGTTTGTGTTGCATTTATCAGTTGATATTCAGGTGGTCTCATTTCAAAGCACAAAGCTGAAATGTAGACAAGGCCGTGGCATAAAAAAATACCCTTCTGGTGGTACACAGTACTTCAGAAATGAAGATGTCTGGAGATAGCATACATTAATACTGGTCATGAGGAGTAAAAGAACACACTAATGAGTTAAATATATAAATTTAATATATTCTATAATCAACACCACATCTAGATACATACAGATGCTCAATATTTGTTAAAGTAGTTATAAACTAGACAATGTAGTTAAGCATAGACACAATTCTTTAAATTCTTTAAATGAATGGCCCGAGAATAAAAGCTTTAAAAAAAAATGCCCAGAGCCAAGAAACCATTGTCATGTAGATACAGTAGGGATACATTATAAGGACTTAAAATATTTCCTCCTTTCACCCAGTACTTACAAACACAGTTTACTCCACTGCTGCTATGTAACGATTTCTGTGGATCTGAAAACAGGTTTGGGTGAAGCTGAGGACTTAAATAATAGCAGGAGTGGTATTGAACCTCTTCGGAGAAGATCAAATGCGGCTTTCATTAGTTTAGTACAGCGCCAGGACTCATTGATGACTTGTCAGACAGTCTTTCCTTCAATACGCAGTGAGGCTCTAAAATTCATCCTTTTACTGAGCCCTCTCTGCTGTAAATTCAACACAGTTCAATACTCCCTCTCCCCTCACTCTCTCTCCAGCACCATTATTTCTTCTCATGGATTAACCCCATGCTGCTGATCAAAAGTAAAGTGTCTCTGTGTGTCTGGTCAGGCCTAGACCACTAGCTCCATTGCACTCATAATAAAATCTTCAATGCTATTATTAAGGACAAATCTGTTGTTGGTCCACAGGTAACATATCTTGTGTGAGAGGATGATCTTCCGGAGGATTAGAGAGATGCTTCAGGGGTTTTCACTACTCTTCAGAGAGAGAGAGAGAGAGAGAGAGAGAGAGAGAGAGAGAGGGGAAGGAAGGAGGAAGGAAAGAAAGAAGGGAGGAGGGCATAGATTGCCTCACAAAAATCAAGGGCCTTCTGCACCTTTTGTAGGGCGAGACTGTTTCCAATTAAGACAGCATGAGGAGCACAATATCACATTGTCACGCAGTAAACAGAGCTCTCTCTCTCTGCTTCCCGCAGAAATACAGATTGTATCACTTCTTAAAGGGCTAATCAACATGTCATTGTCCCATTTCTCTACACAACTATGCTGGGCAACATAGTGTGGATGTGTATCCAGTACAAGCAAGATAACTATCATATATTTTTATATGCATTATTTAAAAAAAAAAAAAAGACCTGCTCGTGACTACAATCCCTACTAATTCATGCTGCATTAACTCGTCTTTGTACTTGAAGTGTACTTACAGTAAATATGATACATACTCCTAGCCTAAAAGCCTTTACATAAAACTGTCATCAAAGAACATATTAACCCATCTTTGTTTACACAAGGCCAGTCACGGAGAAAAAGACAATTTGGCCACAGTGGTCGTAAAGCACTCGTCTCAGTCGTCTCAGTGGCATGCATACACACTGACATTGGGCAGACAGAACGCAGGCCCGGAGCTAAATCACTGGGGACGGGAGCATTTAAGAAGGAGTGTCACATTTCTAAGTAATAAATAGCAAAGATTGATTTGACCTCCCAGCCAGGTCCTATCCCAGCGAGTTTACTTATACACAAGTTAAGAAAAATGGAAGCTTGCTCTCTCTGGGGATCCATTGCAGGGAAATCAGATAGCCCCCAGCGGGTTTAAAGGGATACGGCGATCCAGCAGCAGTGTCAATATGCCCCTACTCTGCTCTCAACCCAGCCCTGCCCACACTCCTTTCCCTCCACAGAAAGAGAAACGGACGAAGAATCAGGAAGAGAAGAGCGCAGTCCCAAACATTTCCAGCTGTTACTATCTCAGGGTTGGGTTCAGATAGATGGGTTCGAGAGGGGGGGAGAGGGAAGGTCAGAGGGTTTCTGTTACTTACGGGCAAACAGATCTGTCTCTGCATTATTCAGGAGCAGACGCTTGCTTGCCTCAGAAAAAAATGTTGCCTCTGGCTTTAAGGCGACAAAGGAAGTGTAACACTTGACAACATCACAGTGTGTTCAATCAAAGCTAGGAAATAAAAACAAAAAAACAACTAAACTATATGAACATATTCATTTGCTTTTGTTTTGCAAAATATTAATAATTAGAAGATATAACTGCTGTAAGTGTAGGACAAGAGAACAGGAACGTAACAGGTGTTCATAAGACTCTGAATCTGAGTGGATCACAATATGGCACAGAGCCATGTACACTCTTTCAACACAGCCCTGCAATCTTAAACAAGGGGTGGCGTTTCTGTGAGCATTTACAGTGACAGAGTGAGCGGAAATTGCCTTAGACAGAGGGCAAAAATCTATGTAAAAGTCTGGCTCCCAGCTGCAAAGCAGGGCTTAGAAACCCAATGTGCAACCACACTGTGTCTTACATAAAAGGGTTAACTTCCGAAATGCATATCCTTTCCTCACCTGATCCAGTCTCTGTCACAATAAAGCAGGGTAACAGTGACATAGTTGGTTATCTAGGGTACATAACAGGCTCATCTCTGCATGGTTATGGGGAGTGATATTACTTTACATTGAACACCTGAAATCAACAGAAGCTGGTCTCAGTGAACAACATGTGGCGCCCATAAATCCACATCAAATTTACTGTTACTCTGTTTTTAAGCCACATGAATAATCATTGAAGCAATGAGCCATGAAAGCATCTTCAGATAGATCACTGCATCGAACACACAGAGAAGTTGTCAAAACAGTCAACAAGATCTAGAGGCGACTCCATCTTCACAATTAAATAGTTTACAGAAATATTGCGAGGCTGTTGCATCTGAGGCTTGGGAAGAAGGCACAGTACAGGGAGGCTGTGAGGAGAGGAAGTGCACTTTAAGCATGAGGTACTTCTGGAGGACCACGATAGGGCCGGTAATCCTCTTTCAATAAACACATAATCAATTCCAGAAGGAGAGATGGAACCTTTTCAACCCCCTCATTTAGGAAAATTAGTAGTGTAGAGGAGCACTGTAATTCATCCTCCTTCAGGTTGTCAAGGTACTGTAGCATCTTATGGACATAGAGTTGGCTGGCTGGGTCAGTGAAACAGAAGCACTGGGTCAAGTGAACTAGATACTGTCATTCTGGATGTGGATCTGTCCTCTGTGGGTCAATCTGCATGCTATCTCTGTAACTCAATGATGCCTACACCTTATAATAAGAGCAAACATGTATTTTGACCCCTCTGTATCTGCATAGTTGATGTATCTTTTAGACTAGTATAAACGGTGATTGTACTGCAGCTGGTTTCTCTCTCGGTCAGTCAGATATCCGTAGCGCAGAGTGGAGAGACACAGACCGGTGATGGATGACGGCAGCAGAGTCAATGAAAAATCAGCTGGGATGCACAAACCTCTTAATGCTTCAGCCATATTGGTTGCTGACTGGAGCAAATAACATCAGCGCAGTTTTAATAGAGACCAATCATAGATTTCAACCGACCTACATCACACGCACGCGCGCGGAGGGACAGACCACAATAAATTATTTAGGCTGATTAAACAGTAAATTCAGAATGCCTATCAGCCTCCCATTAAGTGTGGGGAGCCGTTTGAAAAACAACATTAATCAACATGGGAGATATGGTGCAAAATATCAGTCATCGATTGTAACTGCTTATGACAGTTTACACAGCTTTATATCTGCGGGGAACAAGCGGTGATCTATCAATTACGAGAAGACATTGCAGCATGCTAATTGTGCATTTTCTCCTCTAATGCATTTCCACTGTTATCTCATAGGCTAATGAAACCAAACAGATCAATAAATATAAATTATACATGCAAAGATGTACTGCTGTGAACATAAAGCCTCTAATTAATTGCACTTGATTAATTTATATACTTTAATTATCTCTCCAAGCTGCAGATGGCATAAATATCTGGACAATCTGTTTATTGCCATGTCTGTCATAAAATGGCAAACACAGTGAAACTATTAGGACTGGGCGAGCTTTGTCACTGGAAAACACACACTATGCTGACATAAAGAAGCCTTACCTCTGAATAATTTAAGGTGAGCAAATTACTAGACAAAGCAGGCAGGGGAAAGCTGGGGAATTGATCACTATTTCTAATTTCTCTGCTGTGTTAATATGGTGAGTGGTCTGTCTGTCGACTTTCCACACAAAGCAAAATTACCAGTGCATTTACTATGCCCATTTTTTATGACCTTTCGGTAAACGTTTGGGGTAAAACATTAAAACATCACTCTGTTTCTACTTTCCTGCTATCCATACAGCTCTGTACAGGCAGAGTAACAATGGACTTCCTATCTAAAAGCTGAAATCTACATACAATGAAATCCACATGCTGTTGTAATTTTCAGTTTGTTAATTAAACAGTGTCCCGTAGTGTATTTTTTAAAATGCATTTTTTAAAAAGCAGGGCAGAATAGAAGTATCTCAATGATTTTGACAATAGGTTAATAATAGAGGTTTCAAAGGACTCCAACAGTACGCTATTTCCATTTTATTTCATATTTCCATCTACAAAATATTAGTTACGCCCTACAAGACGTCTGCAGGACTATTTGTTGTAGAAAACGATTGCTGTCTGAAATGAACATCCCAGATTTGTACTTATTCCAGGGTCCAGTCATACATGCACTGTTTTTTGTTTTAGTAAACTTCGTTTAGTTCAGCTGAACTCTATTAACCTCAGCTAACTGAATATATTTCATTGTACAGCGTGTTAGGTGAGGTATAAGGTTATGGCCAGACGAGTACACAACTGCCTAAAGGTGAGATGAGGGAAGAGGAGGGATACCAGGCTTCAGGGGATTACATCTTGATGCTGTGGCTAATTAGGGTTTTTAGTATAATTACCCCAACAGGGTGCTTGGCAGAATAATTACCACAAGAACATTATAGTGGAACATTATCGTGTCCAGGTACAGTAAATATGTCGAGAAACCAAGGTGAAGAGTCAGTCTTCCTCCCGATCTTTACTAAATACGGTGTTCAACATCACACATTCGCCCAATCCAGCTCTGGAAAATTACAGTGCCCATTTTGTAACAATTGTAGCAATCACTGATGAAAAGAAGTTCAAATTAAAGTTTTAGAATATGGTAATTGCAAGTTGGCGAAAGGTTTGGTTGTTATAAGATATAATGTGTTCTGTACAGCTGTTTTGATTGGATGTCACAGCGTCCTATCCAACAACCCTTAGTCAAAATGTACACAACTGGGAAGTTATAACCTCTGAACAATTAAGCTGATAATCTTTAATAGTTCCAAAAGCGTTGAAACCTGATCATCCTACAATGACAAACAACTGTATATGTGTGCACAGTAATGTGAGAAGTTCAAGTGGAATTTAGAGAGCCTGGTATATCTACAGTCGATGTAGCATTATTTAAGTAATGCTACTTCATGAAGTAGGTAAATACCCTGCGTGTGTGTGTGTGTATGTGTGTGTGTGTGTGGGGGCATTACAGCATTGCGTAGCCAGCTCTAGATGTATAGTTTTGACAGCATGAATACCATAGGGTCTATAGCACCTGAACTTTTTTGGCCAAAACTTCAAACATACAGTGTGCCCTCTGTTGACCCTAACAGACTCTTTCATGTTGCCAGATCCCCTCAGCCCTTCCACTGGTCTGTAAACTGAATGTGTGGCATATGGAGTTGTTAAAATGTGTACTGCTATCAGATTATCCACTGGCTGCATGGCAAATGGATGGCATTCATGTATACAGTGGAACACAGCCTAGAGTGGCCGTGGGTCAGAGGGCTTAATAGTGCCCAGTCCAAGGTTTTAAAAAGTACTGTGGGAAAGGGTAGGGTCATTTATTGACACATGGAAATTATGAAACAGTGGACAGACCACACAGGTAGTGAGATGAACCTCGACCTGAATCCCAGAAGACTGACGCAGCCTACTGTATTCTATCTTTACCAACCAGATGTTTAACACTGGTAAGAAAACAGCCGTCACTCATGCCTCCAAAATCCAAAATGAACTGGGAATACACCGCAGCTCCCACCTAATACCAGACAAATCATTCAAATACTGAGTAAAATGTATTGTTTAACGTTTCGTTACTTTATCTTTTTTCTTCCTCTCCCACCAGTCTGGTTTTTAATCATCCTGATATGATATAGTCACTTTTAAACAATAATGATCACAGGAGGACCATCATTTGGGAGTAGGTGATCAATCAGCTGCTCATGTAGCTTTAATTCATGTAGATGCACACCTAATACTCATTACAAAGATGCAATTTCCAGCCAGTCAGCCCAGATTAATGGAATGCAATCCCCTTCAAGATTTTCTTCTACACAGTGGCATGCCTTCAGAAAGATAGATGGCTTTCATACAGACAACACTCAGTCCGAAAGACTAATTTATTCTGAGGACATGTTTATGACACACTGCTTAACTGACAACGTATTCATCCGAGAGTGTTTAAAAAAAAAACATGGAGAAGTATGGGAAGGTAAGATTGCTGTAGTAAGTGTTCACAGTGTTTCACAAGTCTTTTAGATCAACATCAGAAACTGCAATCACCATTAACAATTTGCAGGCCTACATATGTACCTTTAGATGCACAGTTACTTTATAGATAACAAATCATCCCTTCATAAAAACAAATAATTTTCATAACTAAAGATATGGCACAGTTACTAAGAACACATGTTTGGCTAGAGGTGTCCTTTAATGTGTTTGTGTATGTGTGTGTGTGTGTGTCAGAGAGAGAGAGAGAGAAAGGAAGAGAGAAAGAAGAAAATGAAAGAAAGGAAGAAGCAAATACGAAAGAGAGAGAGAGAGAACCTGTGAACCTGAGCCCTCCTTCCCTGGTTTGGCAGGACTGACTACAGTATGTAAACCCATGGACAGGCAAACTTCTTCCTGATTATGACTCATAGGAACCGTGAGTGCTGAGAATTCCACATTCCAGTGTCCTGAAATCATATCTACCATACTGATCCCATAACAAAGCAGAGGTGTTGTGTGTGCAGTCTCCCGTCCTCCATCATGCTGCCAGACACAAAATAAGTGGTTACCCACACGATTGGCAGTGAGGTTTCAGTGGGGTGACATATCCACAGAGTTTTAGTTGGAAGGTACACAGTAAGCTAGTAAATCAAAATTTGCTGTACACATCTGATGCACCTTTATATTTTATAATAAAGAAATGTATTCCTTATCATTTGTTTTAATTTAATTACTGTTAACAGTCAATTAATTAATCTGTGTCTTTTTAAATGATCTCTTCTTGTAAAATAAATAACTGCATTAATTTTTTGAACATATAACTCAGCTACTGTATACTGTACCTCCACTGGCCCTAAAATACTAACTCTAACTTTATGGGTTTCAGGTAACCATTATAAAGATTTTTTGTTTAGAAATCTGATTGGCTAAAGGTCTAGAGCAGAGCTGAGCAGTCACTGGTCAACAATGATCAAATCGATATTGTGACATCATGCAATTGGCCAACAGTACTATCCAACTCAAATAGGCTGAAATTCCAAATTATATTTTTAAATAGCTGTTACACAAAAAGGGCATTATAATAATTTTCAAAATTGTATATTTATTGTATAGAAATATCAACAGACGTTTGGTAAATCAAATGTTTTACCATATTGTGTACTGGACACAGAAGAAAATTTTTTTTTAATAGTTTAGATAGCTTGAGACAGACAAGGAGAGGCACAGAAGGAAAGAAAGACAGGCAGAGAGTGGAACCTGAGGTAGGATGAACTGTGTAGGTAGGCAGGTAAGCCCCATGGTCCTCTGGTGGCCTGGAGAAAATCTATCAGCTGTGCTTTTTAATAGAGACATTTTCAGTCCCAAATAGACATTTTCCTTGTGATGTGCAGTTTTGATTTCATTCTTGTCAGCTAAGGCTCTTGGCATGGCTAAGAAAGGGATTATTGAGATGGGAGTGTGTCCCCTATAGAAGTATAGCATAGAGAGACAGGAAGAAAGAGTCTCTGGGGCACAGTGCTCATAGTGGGCTAGCCCGTCAGAAAAAGACCTGGCCAACTCCAGCACAGCCGTCCATTCTCTGAGCATTAATTGGGTTTGGTGCTGGAATCCCCTTCTCACGGAGCACACAGCTAGACTCGCTCACACCCAACCAGCCAGGCAGCCTTGAAGACAAACGTGTTTAGCAACAACAATTATGATAATTGCTGTGGAGCACTCAGCTGAGGGAATAAGCAGATCTGATTAAGGGCCCTTCTGCATGATCAGATATTAATCTGATGTGTCTTCACCCCGACCTGGCTGGAACATAAGAGGCTCTTATGGTCTTATGCATTAACAGATTTACCACAGGCTGAACTCATAGCACCTAATAATATTGGACATGCAGTCAGAGGCAGTAAAGAGATCTTCCAGGAACTGAATCTACTTACAATAAACAACAGAGTAAAAATAGCAGAGGATCATAATGAGGATAAGCTTCATATGACAGTTCAATTATTTTAAACTAGCTATGACAGTAAATACCTATTATCAAACAAGGTTCCTAGAACCACCTGTTTGATTCTGTCCAGCCAGTTTGGCTAAACATTTTATTGAACAGTATGTCCTCAAAGGTCCCCGTTTAATTGTCCCTATATGCAGCCGCTGCTCTCTGCAACACTCATAATTCATGGCCTGGATTGTGTTTGTACATGCCGCTGCTTATGCTCATGGATGAGAGACGAGAATAAGAATTAGGTACAGGTAATGCACGTGCTGCTGACTTTTACTGCACATTTTAAACAAAAATATGCATAATTTGGAAATTATAAATTGATCATAATCTCAAAGTTAAATATAGAAAAATAACATTCTGTGTACTAAAAACATTTTACCTCAGGGCATTTCATTGCCTTCAAGTGAGCATCCACAATTCTCAATATTAAATAAAAATGGATAGCAAAGCATTCCTGAAAGCATCCAGATTTGACATATAAAATAAACATATAGCATTGTAAAACAAATTATTTTATAATAAACACTGACCCCATCATGGCGTAAAACAATAGCATTTAAAATCATCATAGCACAAGATCAGTCACTAGTATTTTTAAATAATGTATCCAATGTCCAGAATACACAATCATTTCAAATTAAGCTCTGCTACACTCTTATGTCATCTCTGAGTTTTAAAGTCTGCCACCCCCTGTTGGCTCTAATGCGAGACAGTGACCTACTGTACCAGTCGCTGAAGCAGATTGGGATATTAAATCAACACAAATGCCTGGCATTTAAAAACAGCTTGAAAGAATCATAGGATTATATATTTGGGTTATTATAACTCAACCACCCCCTCCCCCACAAACACACACCACACATCTGAGAGACAACATGGGGTTAGAGACTAGCAGATTAACTAATCTACTTTAATCTACAAAGCATATTTAAGTCCATTTAGATTAATAAATAAATAAAATAAGGCTTATTCAATACATATAATCTTAATTCAAAACATACTGTTTGCTCTGTTGAGCATCAGAACAACAGATGTCCTTGACCTTTTTATACATGGGATAAACATGTATAACTTTAATCAATGTCCTCATGTGGTTGTTTTACAGACAGCACATGTAATGTAATGCACCACTGAACACATGAAAAAACAGGATTAACCAAATCAAATCTAGTCTATTATTAATCATCAACATCAGGCATTTAGGCTAACTATCTCTATATTGGATCTGAGAATGACTCTGATATGTTTTTTAAGAATATTTAGGCTGTGCAACCAATGACCATTTTGTCCCCATTGAACCCTATACAAAAAATGTTGCAAACTCTTTGCACAATTTCTGCTCATCTTTTTTTTCTCCTAGCTTTTCATTAATATTTTAGAATTCATTCATTAAGCAGACACTCTTTCCAGAGCCATTCACCATTAGGCCATGACAGCTTAGTGGTACAATCACATAACTCAGTAAAATGAAAGTACAATACATGTTCCCTCAAGCAGTCAGTGTTAGTATGCTCAAGTGTACAGTAAGCTCTGTTTTTACAATGAGCAAGCAGACATTATCTCTCTGTAAACCATCAGTGTTATAATCATTTCAACTCTGTTAAATTTTTGTTCAATTTCTTTTATGCACACTGTCACCCCGACACACACCCATGCGACTTTGTTTCTATTTTTATTCTGGAAGTAGATCAGCCATGAGTTAGTAGACATTATCTATCTGTAAACCACATATATTAGCATAATTTCACCCTGTTTATTTATTTTTTTAAATGCACAACTACACACCCCACACACACCCACCTCGCACAGACACACACCCGCAAACAAATCCAAAATGATCATAAACAGCACCGACCGCAGCAGTGCAAACCCACTGTAGGCACTGGGACCCACAACACGGATAAATATATTAGACTGTGAATCAGTGGCATGCCAGACTCCAGATAGTTTTCAAAATGGGTGCACAGTAGTCAAGGCACAGTAGTTTCCCACTCTGTATACTGTGCCTGCACACTTTCCTGGACAATGTATTAGAAAAACTCTTCTGCAGGGGTGTCAAACCGGTTACACGGAGGGCTGAGTGTCTGCAGGTTTTTGATGTTTCCAATAAATTTGATCTCAGTTCAGACCTGAACAAATAGGTGAGGGTGGAAACTAACCAATTAGTGACCTAATTAATCAATCAAGTAAAAGGTGAGAGCGAAAACCTGCAGACGCACGGCTCTCCAGTTTGACACCTGTGCTCTACTGTCTACTCTCATGACAAATCCAAATAGTAAACATGATACAGAACGCAGTGTCCGAGTCCCATCGGACAGATGCACCCTGGTCTGAGGAGGAACTAACTCACTAACTCTCAACAAAAACTAACTCACTAAATCTCAACAAGAACTAACTCACTAATTTTCAACAAAAACTAACTCACTAAATCTCAACAAGAACTAACTCACTAACTCTCAACAAGAACTAACTCACTAAATCTCAACAATAACTAACATTCCCATGTTTAAATAGGATGAAAGGGCACAACATCACCGAGGCAAGTATCTAACACACTACAGTATAAGGTTTACACATACTAACACATTTTTAATGTTGGTGTGTTCTATATTAATAGAGAAAATAATAAATGCATATGAATGTAAAGAGTATTGTTTATAATCAACCAATCATTAATTTTTTTGTAATGTCTTTAAATACAGGGAACACATAATAAGTAATAGTAATAATACATTCATTTTAAAGGTACGTATTAACATAGTAATGTAGTTGTTGCGGAATCAGTTATTGCAGAATTGGAAAAGAAAATGTGTAATTACAAATTAACTTACATATTAACTAAGAATGCTATTTCAAATGTGTGTGTAATAGGGTTGGGCAGTATTACGATACTAATCATAACCTACTGAACGTCAGAATGCTAACAGGATTAGCAAAACTACTAAAAATGCTTCCAGAAAAGATGACAGCTAATAATGCTAACAAATGCAAATTAATAATAAAAAGTCATTCCTAAGACTGGCGATCCAGTTCTTAAGGAAGTAAAAGGTAGCAACTACCGACTGAATCATTTTTAATCAGTCTGGACATTTACAAGAGGAAAGCGAGAGAAATTGTGCAAATGACCATGAGGGAGAGCAGCACGTAGCTTACAGTAGTTTGCACATGGCACTGAATTATTTTGCTCCGTCCGCCATACTGACACCCAGCTGGCTAAACACATTTTTTTGTTTCTGCAGGATCATGTTCAACAATTGAGTATGACCTCACCTCACACCACACAGGAAATGGCAATAAGTTAGGCACTTGCCATCTCACGTCTGGACTACCGCAACGCACTGTTGGTAGAGTTCCCTCGTTGTGAAACCAACACCTTGCAACTTATCCAGATGCCCACTGCCATCCTGGTGTTTAACCTTCCCAATCTCTCCCACTTCAACCATATCTCCCACTCTGCCCATCTGCGTTCAGATGAAACCACTACAAATCCATCCACTACAATATGACGGTGCCTGCCTATAGAGCAGAAAGGCCACTCTGTTCTATTGGCTGTTCCACCCCATCTCCCGCTCAGCCCAGTTAACACTCTTCTCTGACCGTGAGACCAAATACTGGAGAGACCAAATGCTTCCCGGAAAAACTGGCACAGCAGAGTCCCTGCCCAGTTTTAGAAACATTTTGAACCTTTTCAAATAGGGTATAAAAATATTTTGTTAGCCAATTGAAAAATTAGGTTAACTTGGGGTGATGATGTCTCACAGTAATTTCTTTTGAAGGTTAATGTCCCTAGAGTAGGACAGTGAGCATAGCAGTGCAACAATTGAGTGTTTTTCTCTCATCCCTTGGATGAGAATGTTCAATCAACGAAAGTTTGATCTTTGACCTGCAGGGTACTTTTTAAACTGTTTAAAAAGTGGTTGTAAAAGGTCAAGACATTTCATTTCCAATCATATATAAATGAATCAACAATGAAATCACCAGATAAAAAAACAATTGTTAAAGAATCACCTACAGTGGATATAAAAAGTCTACACACCCCTGTTAAAATGCCAGGTTTTTGTGATGTAAAAGAATGAGACAAAGATAAATCACGTCAGAACTTTTTCCACTTTTAATGTGACCTACAATGTGAACAATTCAACTGAAAAACAAACTGAAATCTTCGAGGGGAAAAAATGGAAAATAAAAACCTTACAATAACCTGGTTGCATAAGTGTGCACACCCTCTTATAACTGGGGATGTGGCTGTGTTCAGAATTAACCAATCACATTCAAACTCATGTTAAATAGAAGTCATTACACACCTGCCATCATTTAAAGTGACTCTGATTAACCATAAATAAAGTTCTGCTGTTTTAGTAGGATTTGCCTGACATTTTCTTAGTTGCATCTCAGAGCAAAAGCCATGGTCAGCAGAGAGCACCCAAAGCATCAGAGGGATGTCATTGTTGAAAGATATCAGTCAGCAGAAGGGTACAAAAGAATTTCCAAAGCATTAGATATACCACGGAACACAGTGAAGACAGTCATCATCAAGTGGAGAAAATATGGCACAACAGAGACATTACCAAGAACTGGACGTCCCTCCAAAATTGATGAAAAGACGAGAAGAAAACTGGTCAGGGAGGCTTCCAAGAGGCCTACAGCAACATTAAAGGAACTGCAGGAATTTCTGG
>JACXGI010000851.1:0-19700 GCA_016801175.1 Esox masquinongy
AGCAGTCTTCCCCATGATTGTGTAGCCTACAGAACTAGACTGAGAGACCATTTAAAGGCCTTTGCAGGTGTTTTGAGTTAATTAGCTGATTAGAGTGTGGCACCAGGTGTCTTCAATATTGAACCTCTTCACAATATTCTAATTTTCTGAGATACTGAATTTGGGGTTTTCATTAGTTGTCAGTTATAATCATCAAAATTAAAGAAATAAACACTTGAAATATATCAGTCTGCGTGGAATGAATGTATACATTATACAAGTTTCACTTTTTGAATGGAATTACTGAAATAAATCAACTTTTTGATGATATTCTAATTTTATGACCAGCACCTGTAATAGTTTGCAGTCATTTTTGGTGCATCATCTTTGTCAACATATGTACCAAGTAGAACTATTATACCATTATCCTTGTAGGAGATGTGTGCATATACAGCTCTGGAAAAAATTAAGAGACCACTGCACTTTTTTCTTTCCTTTCAAAAAAAGTTGGAAAGGGAGGTTTTGAGTGAGGAACAGAAGGGTTAAAATTAAGTGACATACTGCAAATTGAACGCTTCAGTTCCTCTCTAAAAACTTTGCTTTTCAACTTTTTTTGGAAAGGAAAGACAAATGTGCAGTGGTCTCTTAATTTTTTCCAGAGCTGTATGTGCAAAACCACACCCCAATTTTAAAGACTCTAGGTCACACGGGGTGGGCATGGAGAGCTTGCAAAAAGTGCAACTTTGGAGGCTTTTGACTGCGCCACCATGAGGCCAATTTGCATGCCACTGCATCAGAAGTTGTGGCCCTTGGGCCTTTACTACCATAAAAATTTGAGCAACTTTAAGCTATCTTATCTTGAGGGAATTTGCAAAAAGGCAATTTTTTGCTGGAAGAATAATAATAATGAACAGGAACAAACACAATAGGGTTTCACCAGTGAACTGCTGAAACCCTAATTACCATTAACCTGGCTTACTGAACACTCTGAATGCCCAATACATTTGTCGACATCTCCTCCCAGGAAAATAAACAAACAGATGCAGCCAGACTGAGTCTGTATGTGGAGTAGTAGACCATCTCATAAAATGAAACTCACCTTAATGTTGTTGTTTAACCGCTGGGCCAGAAACAAAGGAATACTTGGAATGGAGCGAACTAAAGATGTAAAGATGTAATACCTGGTTAGTCTGTCAAGACACAAAACAACTCAATACAACACAGTGAAACAAGGCTCTGGCTCACCCAGGGTCTGGAAGCCAACCTTCAGGTCCCCAGAGAAGTGACTCTGAACTGTTTTATCCACAGTTTCCCCTCTCAAATCCTCCAACCCGGACAGCACTGAAAGAGAGGGAGAGGGAGAGGGAAAGAGCGAGACATGAGGGTTTACAGCCATGCCAGGGCTAAAAGGAGATACGGAGAACAGGTGAAAGACGGATGTGTTTGTTTAGGATGTGTTTGTTACCTCTGCTGAGATGGTTTGAGTCTCGAGTTGTTAACACCTGAATCCAGGGTGCTGGGTCCTTTTTTTTACCATTCAAGGCATCATTCAATGCCTACAGACATACACAGACAATGTTGCTTTATTTGTAAGAAGGTTTTTTGTTTTTTGGGGGGTAATCTCATGGAGAAAGCACAGGGAAACACTTGCCTTGACATCCTGGTTAATGAGACGATAATCAACAATCTCCTTTGAATTCAGCTCCTCCTTCTGTTGGTATTAATAAACATTTCACTTGGTTCAAGTCAGGACAAAACGGTGAATACGTCTCAAGGCCCAGTAAGCTACAGCTCCGGAAAAAATGAAGAGACCACTGCACCTTTTTCTTTCCTTTCCAAAAAATTCGAAAAGGAAGGTTTTGAGTGAGGAACAAAAGGGTTAAAATTAAGAGACCACTGCAAATTGAACGCTTCTGTTCCTCACTCAAAACTTTCCTTTTCAAATTTTTTGGAAAGGGAAGAAAACGGAGCAGTGGTCTCTTAATTTTTTCCGGAGCTGTATTATGCATACACACAGTCCATAGCATAATCTTTATTGTTATATCTAGACAACAAAGCATGAAACCAGATTCATAATCAGCTAAATGAAGACAGGTAGTACCTTCAGTATGGCCAATACCAGCTTTGTGAAGTCTTTACTAGTCTCACTGATAAGGTCATTCTCCAAGTAACGTCCAAACTCTGCAAACATGAAGTACAATAAGACTGCAGTAGGGCTGTGTATGACATGTGTGTGTGTGTCTGTGTCTGTGTGTGTGTGCGCCTGAGTGTGTTTGTGTGACGTGCGTGTGTGTGTGTGTGTGTGTGTGTGTGTGTGTGTGTGTGTGTGTGTGTGTGCGTGTGTGTGTATGTGGACAGCCAAGTAAAGGAGCAGTGGTCTCAGCCATGGCGCGGCTAATGAGAATGATGCTGTTGCACGTGTGGTACCTACAGACAAGAGATCTCACCCTGTTTGTAGGCAATAGTGGCATCCTTAAGCTGCTGTGGCGTTTTGGTGCAGAGCACTGCCAAAAGACCCTCTTCGTCTGTACCAATTCCCTGTAACAAACAATTACCCAACCAGGGTGTTTCATGCATACATTCATATGAACCACAGAACACGCATTACAAACATGCAAGTGTACACATTATCATTGAAATCGTCATCGTGGTAATCTATCATTGGTTGTCACCTCCATGGTCTGTCTGAGGCGATGGGCTTCAAACTGAGAGGGAGTCATCATCAACCCCAGTATTAGTTGCTCCAGCCCCCCTGACAGAGCTTTCTTCAGGGCAGGGCACAGCTCCTAAAGCGGAAGGGTGGGGATTGTTGGCCTTGTAGATCACAATCCTCTTGTAGCTCTAAAAGTACTCATTAGGTAAATTCACTAGTGACAAGTGTAATTCAGTTTTTCAATTGGGTAAGGACAGTTACCTTTTTTGTGAGGTCATGGTAGGACTGGCTGATGCTCTGTCTTTGGGAATTGTTTCGATTGGTTAGGATTCTCACCAGGGTATTCACATCACTGCCTGTACACTCACAGACACACAGAGTCATTGGAGAACCTCATCCACTGTGTACATACTGTACCCTACTACCCCAAACATCAACACAGCCAGACTGTTGACATTATCTGATGACTAACAGTTTTACAGTAAGACACAATACTGATTACATCATGACATCGTTACAACATCCTTCAGTAGTTGGCCTACCTTTGCTCTCTAAGGCATTTTGAATGATGCGGGCGTCCTTCTCTGCATTGAAGTTGGGGAAGGGCCTCACAGTGCCGAGTGTACCCCACCACATTGCCTCTGACTGGACAAGAGACAGGGGAGAGAGGGGTGCTTTAGAGCTGAGTCACCACAGGGAACTCTTATCACTGACTGTTAGGGCATCTCAAATAGACCCCTAGGACATACATTCAATGCACTTTTAGGGCCAATATTTGCAGACACAGTTCAAGCCTAATCTAGGATAAAAACACAGAGCTCAACGGAGTTATCCATCTAAGATTTGAGTGCTATACAATGTATTGCATAAGTACTCACCTCCAAATGATTTTTTTTGTCATTGTGTTATTTTACAATTTGTAATAAAAATGCACATAATGGTAATGTTCTTAATTAATGCCACAAACCAATGACTTTGAAGGTGCAAAATATTGTTTCAATGTGAAACAAGGTAATTAGACAAGGTGGAGCCAGAGGCGTCGCTAGGATCACAATAGATCTGTGATCCTAGAGAATGTATTGTGTACCCCCCCGCCCCCCACCACCACCCCACCCCAGGACAGAAAGAACAGGGTTTTGAATGTACATGCTGGAGGAAAATTTCAATGTACACGCTAGCGGCCTACATGTCTACATTGTCATAATGCACGATCGGAATTATAGATAAATAGATCAGGGGCTATTTTTTTATTATTTATTCATAGCCCGGGCGCCCAGGCCTAGCCACGTCACTGGGTGGATCTATTATCAGATGAGAGCTGCTTACACCTGTCAATGTCCCCCAGATCTTCCATGACAAGTTGTTAGAGTGTATTTGGGATTTGGCCACTGTGTAGCATCTTTAATGTTGAGTTCATCCTTTCTATACTTTAAGTTGAACAAAGAGAGAAGTGAATGAGGCCTCTTTAGACTATTGAAATGCTTGTTTACTTACATTCCTCTTGGGGGAGTTGTTGTACTTCAGTAGATCTTCCATGAAGAGGCTGACAGAGTGACTGCAGTTGAGGTGAATATCTGGGAAACTGAAATACCAATCACTTTTGTTTTACTTTTACCCCAGCTTTAACAAAATGTACCCATGTACACATATGTGTTTCCCTTCATTGTGGCTGGCATGTCATTGTTTTTTATGAAAGTAAGTTTTAACTGTTCTACTCCAAAATAAGTAACAAAACAGTAAACCAACATGTGACTTCCCCTACATAAATCAATTTCTCCAACTTATTAGGCTGCTGTGTTATATACTAATAAACATTGATACCTGCAGTCTAAGGCAAACAATCCTTTCAAAAGGATTGGATCTTCCTGTTTAAATGAATTTTAATACAAAAAACATGGGGTTGCATATCTGTGTTTGAGCTAATCATTATCATCCCCGTGTTCACTCTAAATATAACTTTATAAATAAGCTTAAAACCTTTAATGTATCCAATAATTATTTTATTATAAAACACTGGCAATGTAGACTTTCTGTTGCATTGCATTTTCATCGGATGGTACTGTACATCGGGTGCTCAAAGTTCATACATTAGGCGCTCAAAGTTCATACATTAGGCGCAAATAGAAACAGGAATTGCCTTACAAATTCAAAAACAACGGAAAAAGAATGAATAGAATTTATTTTTTAACAGAACTAAAACATGATGGTTGGTGAAGATCATTAGGCAACCTTATTGTCTTCAACTGCCGCATATAACCTAGTGTGGGTTTAAAACGCATAGCCTACTTCGTTGTTGCGTTATTGATTTTAAAGACACTCGTCATCTGACTAGTATTTTGCCAGGAGCAGGATATTATGCTGGAGGCACTAACTCAGATTTACTAACTCAACTAACTCAGCACTAACTCAACAAGCGACCAAAGCCAGCAAAATAGCGTTCCGATCAAATAAGAAAATCCCCTTAGATTTTTCCTAATCTCTTCTGTCGGTGGAAAGAGAACGAGCGCGTCAAGCACACCACTCCTTACTGACATCCATTCCGCGGAAAATAGAAACCAAACTTTCTTCATGTGAATTATAATCAAATTATGAATAGCATAAATCCAAGCTTGATAGTGTTACAAGTTAAAAAAACTAGAGCTCATATCAAAATAATAACTTATGAAATTAAAGGTACCTGATTTCTGTATCCGTTTAGCAGGACAGATCTATAGAATGACTTGATGTTTTATAAGTCTGTATCTCCCAGACAATGGGGTGTGGTAGTGTAGTGGGACAGATAGGATATGACTATGATGGACTTGGAACACACTTCTTATTGCTTACCAAAGGCGTGTCTGTTGCTATCTGTGACTACATGAAAATAACCGAATTCCTGATATTCTCATGGACTATAACCCTATACCTATTAGTTTACTGATACTCATATGAAAGACCAGGATACTTAGAACAAATTCATGGTGAGATAAATGTAGTTACAAGGAAATTAATTGCTTGTACTTTCACGTGGTGGTTGAAACGGTCACACACATTTGTTTTTTATCTTTGTGGTGACCAAAAAAAAGGATTTCTTCCATTCACTGTCCCTTAAGTCTTATGACCATTTTGAAAAAAAAAAAAAAACTAAGCCCAATTCAAACCGTAATCCCAAATTTACAAAACCAGAAATAGCTTGTTTCCTTGTGGAGACGGGCAAAAAGAACAAGTCGTCAGCTTTAATTATCTTTTTGGGAACATCTGGTTCCCACATGTATAATAAAACTGGAATCAAACAAACACACACCAGGTGACAACCCTATCCCAAAACACTCATGAAGTTGCTTTACACACACACACTTACATACATGCCTATCAGAAGACGACCACACCCGTGCCAATAACATCCAAGACACTAGATTTCTGTAAGATTTATAAACAGCATACAAAATGAACAATAATTCAAATAAAATAAAAGGACAAAATTACAACATAAATGTAAAAAAAGTCAACTTTTTCATTTTAACATATCAAATATTTATACAGACAAAGTTCTCATAGAATATATAATGTAGCACATACATTTTTATATGTAGTTCAAAAAAGGAAATAACCTTTGAATCCAGTCAAATTACTTCCATTACTATAACATTCTCTTTAGGGTCAAGGGGCGTGAGCTCAAGAGCTCATTTTTTAAAAACCTTTTTTGAAGGAGGTTCTGATTGGCCAGAGTTGTTGTTAATCATCGTGAAACCAATAAGGGTGATTTTCATCAGGAAAGATCAATGTACACTCATGATTTGGGTTAGGCTAACCCCTAACCCTGTAAACAACATTTGACTCTATTTCGTAGGTCATGTAAGAATTGAGTCCATTCTAAGGACTCCAGTCCTTATGATATACTAATTACTACATCAATATTGTTGTATTTAAATACTAAACAATTTTGGTTTAGTTTGGTCCTTTGTGTATCCTTCAAAAGTCTGAAAAGTTCATTGTAACCACCCATCCCTTTCTATCAAATATTAAGCAGAAAACCTTTTGTAGCTAACTACTGTTGTCTTCCTAAAAAAAAAAAATTTGGTTTATGAAAAAGCACAAGAGTTTTCAAGTGTTTGTGTTCAATAAGCAGTGAGGGTTGGGGGGAAAGAGTTGATTAATACCCACAAAAACAACATTTTCAACAATTATATACAGCATATATATGCCCCCCATCCCGTCCCGCCCTCAGCTATGGTACTTAATTGGATTAACTTCAGTTTCTGTCAGCTAGCCCCACCAGACAAACCAGGTCTGTAGAAAGGTGGCATTACAGTACATGTAGAGAAATGACAGGCAGTTACAGTACAGAATGGTTCCTACTGGTTTTAGCAGAGACAGAGATCTACAGTACACATGGCTGGAAATCCATGGCTGCTACGAACTTGATCCTCCTCTTCACCTCACAATCCTTTGCTCATATTATGTCTTCCTTTTTTAAAAAAGGCCAATAAGAACTGAAGATTTGCATGGGAAAAGGGATTCAATCCTGAGGATGAAGCCTTCAAAATAACATTAGAAAAACATTTCAATAACAGTTTATCTCAGAAAGTAACTTATACACTGACATGAAAGATTCACAATTCCTGGATAGTCTTTCTATGGAGAAGAAAGTTGAATAGACGCAATTACTGAAGAAAAGTTCTGTCCGGCCTGGTTGTTTGTAGGTTGAGAAGATGTTGGTCCAGCTCTCAAGTCCTGTTTTCTGGTGTGCATGTCCAGTTTTTAGGTCTCTGGGTCAATGTTAACTTGGAACAATCATGGAATCAGCTTTGGATTCCTGTGCTTCTGGTCCGCATTCACTCTCCTCTGGGATATCCTGGAGATCTGAAGACATTTTTAAAAGTTACTTTGTTAAAGTTTACATTACATTAATAACATGTTATTAATAAGGGTATTAATGTTTGAATAATGGGTTAACAAAACAGGACTAGCCAGCTCAACAATTTATATGGGTACTGAGTTACCAGGCACTAATTGACACAAGGATTGTGGACAGAGGGAGTTAAATACTGTCACAGTAATCCACCCTTTAACAACACTAAAACGAAGAATAGGGGAGGTGCATTGATCAACTGATTTGAAAGACAGAAAAAACATGACTGTCTCTAAACACGGTGTCTCCTATTTAATCAAAGTTGACAGAAAGTGTGGAAAAAGACAGCTGATAGAAAGAGGGACATGTATCATTCTATAGTATAAAATTAAAAAAGTTATGTTGAACCCTGAAAATTTGGACCCTTTTAGACCAGGGGTGGGCAATATTTTTCTCTGGGGGGCCACATTGAAAATGCCAGAGAGCATCGCAGGCTGATTACTTTTTTAACCAACATGCCTAAAAGACACACAACATAGCTAACTCTGTTAATTTGCATATTGTATTTATGCATATTTCTTTTCCATGCAACACCATTTTGATAATCTAACTTAATTTACTTTAACAATGTTTTTTGTATTATACTCTGGTTAACAACTGTTATTATGGCAGGCAAAGGCCTAAGAAATCCCTTTTCAAGGTTATTACTCAATGGAAATGTTGCAACACATATTTGCCTTAAAACTTAACTTTCAACTTAACAGAGTAGGCTATATTACATAAGGCATATTGTTAACAACAGTTATTAGGGCAGCCATAAGTCTATGAAATCACTTTTGAAGATTTTCATTCAATGCAAATGTTGGTATAATTGCCATTATCTAACTTCATACAGTATATTTTTTGTACTACATGCTTTTATCGACAGCTATTCCAGCAGCCCAGGCCCAATAAATCAACTTTTAGGGCCACTCATTCAATATGAACAGGAGAGCCTCGTATGGGCGTTGACAAGTGAGGTGAAGTCAGGAGTCATTTCTGTTGAAGCAGTGTGCGGTACTGCTGCAATATGTTCGTCAGTGAGGCTGGATCTGTGCTTGGGCTTGTTGAATTTCAGCATCGGGTGACAGTTTTTTATATTTGGCCGCATGCTTGCTCTAGAAGTGTCTCTGCAAATTGTACTCTTTAAAAACTGCGACGTTAGCTTTACATATTAAGCAAGTTGCTTTACCAGCGACATCTGCAAATGAATATTTTCCTGGTCATTCTTTTTTAAATACCCTGCTTTCGTTATCAACTTTTCTTAGACAGGCTCATTTCCAGAGATCGCTAGCCATCAATTGGGTAGAGTATGAACAAATGATAACTTCCACACGTGGATTGTGGTGCTGGTCCCTACGTATCATAGCAACGCAAATAGCTTGTTTCAACTTAAAAGTCTTTTAAACAGAGAGTATGATACTGCTGTACTTATTACTGGTAGTGCCACAGGACTTTTAATTAGGGATAAAATAAATACGCAGCATAAATAAAGTAATGTAAACTGCAGACCTCGTCAAATATTTTTATTTTATATATTTTTTTAAAGTTTTGGATATATCGCTGGCCGGACAGAATGACTCAATGGGCCGGATCCGGCCCGGGGGCCTTTTCTTGCCCAGGTCTGTTTTAGACACTTGAACATTGTTAAATTAACACACTGCTCAATGTGAAGCCTCACTTGCATATTGCCAGGGAAGAGTGCCTTATATTTTGAGTGAAAAGTATAGATACCACCCATGGCAACATTTGAGGCATTCAGAAATAGTCATAATATTAATTAATTTTCAGTCCTATGGACTTCATCTTTTCAGTTTTCAGTGGACTTCATCTTTTCAGTTCTTTCAGTTTTCAGTGGACTTCATCTTTTCAGCAAATATAATATCAAATAATTCATCTTTAACATAAACCTATATATACGTATGTCATAAAGTCTTATTTTTAGGGCCAATAGTTTTAACCTAATACAGGGGCCTAAAGGCCATGTTTTCCATGCTATATCAGGCCTGGAAGTAAAATAATGCTGGTTTGTAACTCTTATTGGAATCCAGTCAGAGTCGGGACATCCAACTTTTTTTCACCTGGGACTTGCATTCAAGGTTGGGAAGATCAACATATAACACTACATTAAGGATCTAAACAGGAACAGACATTACCGCTATGGGTGATCGACAGTAGCTCAATGACTCACCTCTTGGACTGTCGGAGCGTGGTGAAATCCTCACTACATCTGCCTCTTCCTCAGACTCCTCTTCACTGCCTTCCTGTACACCATCCAGTTGGTCCACAGGTTCCTGACAGGCTAATGGGGCGACAGGGCCAGGCTCACCATCACAACTTCCTCTTCTTTTAGCAGGAACCTAGTAATGGAATAGATGTTATGTAACCATAGATGTTATAGGTTCAAGGTAACCTACAGACCAACCAGTACCTCACCTACAAACCAACCCCTACCCCACCCACAGACCAACCACTACTTCATCCACAGACCAACCCCTACTTCACCCACAGATCAACCACTACCTCACCTACAGATCAACCACTACCTAACCCAAAGATCAACCACTACCTCACCCACAAATCAACCACTACCTCACCCACAGACCAAACACTACCTCATCCCACAGATCAACCACTACCTCACCAACAGATCAACCACTACCTCACCCACAGACCTACCACTACTTCATCCACAGACCTATCACTACTTCATCCACAGACCAACCTCTACCTCACCCACAGACCTACCACTACTTCATCCACAGACCAACCTCTACCTCACCCACAGACCAACCACTACCTCACCCAGAGACCAACCACTATCTCACCCACAGATCAACCACTATCTCACCCACAGACCAACACCTACTGCAATATCACTGAGTACCCTTCTGCCCTCTTGTCAAAGCAATGACCATAGCAATGAAATAAACGTGAAATGTGAAAAAAGTACATTGCCAGAACACTATATACAGTGCCTTTCGAAAGTATTCAGACCCCATTAATTTTACTACATTTAGTTTTTTTTTTAAACATTGCTATCAGAATACACACAATACCCCATAATGACAAAGCAAAAACGTTTTTGCAATTTTGGGCCAATTAATTGATCATGCACATAAGTACCACTTTGCCAACACACTCCAAAGCTCAGAGGCATTTTTTTTATTTGATCATAAGATGTTTCTAAAACTTAATTGGAATTCACCTGTGGCAACCTCAGTTGATTGGGCATGATTTAGAAAGGCACACACTTGTCTATATAAGGTCCCACACATCACAGTACATGTCAGAGCAAAAACTAAGCCATGAAGTCCCAAGAACTCTCCACAGACCTCTGAGATACAATTGTGTCGATGCATAGTTCTGAGGAAGTTTATAAAAAAAAACTGCTAAAACATTGAAAGTTCCCAGGAGAGCAGTGGGATCATTTAGGAACCAAGTCAGTACTCTAGAGATTGCTATCCACAAAAACTAAGTAAGAAGGGTATTGACCAGGGAGGTGACCAAGAATGGCCACTCTAACAGGAGTTTCGTAGTTTCTCTGCAGATAGTGGTGAACCCTCCAGAAGGACAACCATCTCCGCAGCACGCCAATCAGGCCATTGTGATAGAGTGCCTAGATGGAAGCTGCTCCTGAGTATAAGGTACATGACATGCCGTCTGAAGGACTGTTGACCCAGGGTTTCATATTTAAAGTATTTTCTTCTTTTCTCTTTGTTATGCCTGTTGAGTGGCTACCTTCTGTCAGCTGCTCACCTTTTCTATGGCTGTAACGTCCACCACAATGTCTCCACTGCTGCCTCTACTCCCTCGGCTGCCTCTCCTTCCCTGCAGCTCCCTGAGCTGCTGCTCCACCTGAGCCCGGGCCCTCTCGCTCTCCCTCAGTCTGGCCTCGAAGGGGCGCAGCCTCCCCACCTCCTCCTGCAGCAGGCTGAACTGCCTCTGGAGCATGTTCATGTCCCCTGCGACCCCCACAGTGCCGGCATCCAGACCTGTGTCACGTGACATGGAACGGGACAGCCTGGGGACTGAGTGTGGAGGAGTGGGGGTGGAGGAGCCCGAGGAGGCAGGGCCAGCTCCCTCACAGAGGCGGAGCTCGAGGACAGAGTCCTGCAGAATTATAGTGGCCTAGGAAAGAGGAGACAGAGAGAGGAGAGACAGGGTAAGTTTTGACTAGGGTGGGGCTGGGGTGTAGACAAAGACCCAAACATTTACTTTTGTAATAAGTTTTGTTTGTCTTTTGAAGCAAGAAAGAGGCTTATTACTGCTCCTTTCATGTCTGTATATGATTATGTTGATCTTGAATGTGTTTGATCCTGTGTCTTCACAGAGTATGTTAGATAATGCGTCTTCATAGAGTATGTTAGATAATGCGTCTTCATAGAGTATGTTAGATACTGCGTCTTCATAGAGTATGTTAGATAATGCGTCTTCATAGAGTATGTTAGATACTGCGTCTTCATAGAGTATGTTAGATAATGCGTCTTCATAGAGTATGTCAGATACTGCGTCTTCATAGAGTATGTTAGATACTGCGTCTTCATAGAGTATATTGGATACTGTGCTTCATAGATTATGTTAAATACTGTGTTTTCATAGAGTATGTTAGATACCGTGTTGGCTATAAGATTCGTTACAAATTCTAAAGCCGTCACTCATAACTCATTAAATCATTGGTAAATATGTTTTTTTTCATTGGCATTTTAATGCCACTACTATTTTAATTGTGTAACTAAACTGTTCAGCATAGAAATAAAACTCTGTGACTCATCAGGCTCTCCACCTCTCTGACTACAGCATCTTTCCACTGAATGACTTATGGGTCAAATATGTCACGGTAAATGAGTGGGGCTATCAATGTTTGACCTCTAGTTGCACAACATTTTCCCAAACCATTTTGCTGCTCAAAGTGTACATGTATGTTTTCAAACTGGTGTGCTTTCTGGGTTATGTTTTCATTATTTAAACTTTTTTTTGTCAGGTGTCTGTTAATCTCAATGATGCCGACTTGGTTAGACGAAGGTAAAAGAAAAGCATTCCAGGGTGTCATGGCCCCTCACCTGTAGAGCGTGGAGCTGAGCACTGATGTTCACCAGCCTCTGACACACCTCCTCATTTAGGGGTCTGTCCTGTAGCTGGTTACCATTTCTGTCCTGAAAGCATAAAAAAAACCCACAAAGGATGATTTAAACAGACGATGGATTAGAGTCACAGCTGCGGCTTATGTTTTCCAGCCCCATGGTGCACTCTCCCTCTCTCACCTTGGATGCAGGGCTTCCATTGATTTCATCAGTCCCGTTGATGGACATTGAATCTCCATCTGTTAATGGGTAGGATAGAAGGAGACACAGAGAAAGTGATAGGAAATGAGAGCTGAGACAGCGTAGTGGCAACCTTCTCAAAGTTGTCGAAGAAGAAAAACACTCACTGCTCACTGGCTCCCCTTTGTGGTTCTGGTCAACATTGGTCCCGTTGGACTTTGGGAGCTCTATGTTAGAACCCAGCATCAACTCACTCAGCCTGTCAACTGATAGAGGGAGGGAAGGAGAGATAATGACCAACTAAAGACACAACCAGAAGCACTGATACTGCAGTGTACTATCCACCCAGTCACTGATACTGCAGTGTACTATCCACCCAGTCACTGATACTACAGTGTACTATCCACCCAGTCACTGATACTACAGTGTACTATCCACCCAGTCACTGATACTGCAGTGTACTATCCACCCAGTCACTGATACTACAGTGTACTATCCACCCAGTCACTGATACTACAGTGTACTATCCACCCAGTCACTGATACTACAGTGTACTATCCACCCAGTCACTGATACTACAGTGTACTATCCACCCAGTCACTGATACTGCAGTGTACTATCCACCCAGTCACTGATACTAGTGTACTATCCACCCAGTCACTGCAGCAGGACACACAGGATATAAGGTTTGGTTGGATATATTTGACTGCTTCCAGACTGAGGGGTAGTGAATAGCTGATACTCTTATAGGGGTGGTCATTTTAGATCTCACTGCAGCACTTAGCACTGTGTTAGGCAGAATTAACCCGCTCTGTAAGACGACATTAACCCTAACCAACAAGCACTTGCTGAGACGGACCTAACTGGACACCAACCTTGAGATTAGGTGGTGAAAAGTCAAACTGTCCTTAGATCATTCATTTAAATAAAGGTAAATTCCACATTCCCTTACCCTCTGAGATGGCATCTGTGAGCAGCTGTTCAGCCTGGGCTGAGTAGGGGGTGTCGGCCCGGAATATGTTCCTGGAGTTGGTGGGGGGCGTGACATCCTGACCCCCACCGGTGATCTCAGCCAGGTCAGAGAACAGAGTCACCCTCTCCTGGAGAAGCTCCAGTACCTCCCTGTCCTTCTGCTGGATGTCAGCTAGTGGCAGGTGCAGAAAGAGTTGGGGGGGGGGGGGGCAAAGCACATTTATGTCAGTAAGTGCCATCTTCAGGTAACACAGCGCACTGTTCCCTATGATGCAGATGTGGTCTATGATGGGGAAACGAATGGACATGTGTAGAAGGCGACGGCCAGAGAAAGACGAGGGGGGAGAGAAGAGGTTGTACCTCTGAGTCTACGCAGTAATGCCTTGTCCTCTGTCTCTATTAAAGGGAAGTCCTCTCTGGATGGACAGCTGAAAACAGACAGGGAGAGAGGGAGTAAGGAGGTCAGGTTTGGTAGCGTTAAGGAGAATGCAAAGAGAAGGTCCGCTATGATCCCGTGAAGGTTAACAGGGAACTCTCCGCAACGTGTAACATTGGCAAAGCTCTGAATGAGCCCAGTAAGCATGTCAGGGCGTCAGACCTGCTGACAGTCTGCTGTATGAGTCTCATCCAGTTGTTCCTGTCATCCCGCGAGGCACCGTGCAGCTCATACATGTCCGGGGGGGTGGAGTCACTGATCAGGAACATCCCTCGCTCCTGATTGGCTATGTCCCTCACAATCAGGTTCTTCAGAGACAACACTGCTGGCTTATCCTGAGAGACAGAGAAACGATTAATATTGTAATTATTATTAAATTATTGGTATTACTGTTGTAGTTGTTGGTACTCATAAGGCTAATGGTAATAACAGTGCTTAATTGATGACTATAGTAGTAAAACTGATGACAAGTGGTAATAGTGTTAGTAGTTAGATATTAGAGGTAGTAATGATAGTAGTGGTAATGGAACTAATAGTGTTAGTAAGAGTTTACAAAGTCAGTCATGTGGAACAGCAGAGAGAGAAGTAATAGAGCTGCTGAAGGAAAAGATGACAGAAGGATTAAGGAAGAGTAGCTGCTGCCTAACTAATGGATGAGAAGGGCAGACTCACCAAGCAGGGGAAGACATACTTCTGGTCCTTCTCCTGCATGAACACCAGGATGTCTGTCATCAACAGGACCTGCACGTCTACATACACACAGAGGGAAACACTGTCTCACATAGGCTGTTCAGACCCCAACACTGCTCAGGAATGAGACTTGTCATTTCAAATGATTCAGATAGCACCCCGCATCCCACTGTAGGCATGCTAATTAAGGAGACAGGGCCGGTTCTGGTTGGTCCAAAGTTAGAACGAGGGTGGGTTTAAATGTTTTGAGCTACTAATATCTATAAGGTATAATTTGTAACAGCCAATAAGAGAAGCTTTCGGATCTAAAAAGGGAATGAGAATGCACATAGGAGAGAGCTATTCCACTCCATGTACAAACATCCTCTGTCTTTCTACCTGTGTCCCAAAGCTGAGGGAGTGAACGTGACAGAGGGTATAGAGGCTAATTACACCCTCCAGTGGCTCCTTACAGGGAGTGTGACCATGCAGCCTCCATGAGGGAAGTGGCATCCCACAAGGCACCATGTTATTTTGGAGCTTGCACAATTACAGATTAGAATGGATGGGCATGACTAAATATATCACACATGCCATGCATTTTTAATGTCTGATTTCGAGACACAAACCAGTAAAATACCTCCTAATTCAAATGTTTAATTTTGATTGAGGTTTATATATATAGTTTATATATATTACGACAGGAGAGATTTAAACATTTTAATCATGCTTGTTTTCTTATTTAAAAGTGGAACATGAACTGCATAATTTAAGTAAGACGTCCCAAATTTGATGTGTTTAATGATACCCTCAACACTTCAGAAGACACTCTCAGAGTACTGTGGAAAATGTATTTTTCTAATGAACATTTATTTCAGTATTTAGTCCTTCAGAGTTCCTGTTATTCTGTTTAGCTAACGCACTATGAATGACAACAGCAACGTCTTCCATGGTCAATGTCTTTCCCTTCTCTGTATCCAGGCACATTGTAATGAATGGAATGTCGGCTGAACAAGGCTCCTAGTCTCCATCTATGTGTGGTAGACTAGGCCTTGGGCCTAGCAGAAACCACTAGAAGACGTCTCCCTTTTGCGGGAACGTCCTTATAACAGCAGTGGGGCTCCTGCTCCTTGTATTATAGAGGTGATCAGGACTCTATTCCTTACTGGGAGAGCTGAGTTAGTGAAACCACCAATAGTAACATGCCCCAGCTGTCATGTGCAGGCATTCACCAGGTTGTCTGGGCAACCGACATTCTATGAATACCTATGTCTCCTGGATCTAGGTCTGTATGTAACCCTGCATTCCCTAGGCGACATCAAGGCAACAATTATTCCTTGTATGAGCATTCACTAAGGACTAGTGGCGTCACCTGTACAGTTGGGAAGGAATACAAGTTAAAACCTTGGCAGTGTAAAATCAGAACTGTCACGACACTACTCACTAACACTACAACCGCATGTGACAACAGACAACACTCAGTCAAGTGTGTCTGGGTGACGGCTTGGGATTCACCGTCTCCCTCACACAAACACGCCCTGCTTACCTTTGAGTCTAGACCCTTGAGTCTTCCACAGCAGCGTGCCCTCGTGAAGGAGCGTCCGGCGGAGCAGCTCCCCTCCCCTGAACACCCCTCCTCCCCTGACTTCAGCCTGGGCCCGTGGGTCCAGTCTGGCCCGGATCTCCTGCAGTCTCTGGGTTCGCTCCAGATCTGCCACCTGCTGGTCCACAGAGCTCAACAGGCCCCGGATCAGGGACAGGGCCTGGGCTAGAGACTGGGCCTCTTCTTCACTGCCTGTTGGTTGGTTGAGGGGGGGGTTCAGTTCTCTTTCTGCTGTGACTCTACTGGAGCCGTGGTGGCTGCTCTGGGGTCAGATCTTACCCTTGGTGTTGTCCAGGATGCGCTGGATGAGGACAGGGTATTTGGTGATGCGCTGAGTTACCAGCAGGATGCACTCCTGGACGCCATGGCGACGCAGCAGCGGTCCCCGGCTTACCCTCTGATGATGGGATGGATGACATGTTTAATACCATATCTCATTGGTTTATAGATGTTTAATACCGTATCTCATATGTTTATAGATGTTTAATACCGTATCTCATATATTTATAGATGTTTAATACCGTATCTCATATATTTATAGATGTTTAATACCATACTTTATATATTTATAGATGTTTAATACTGTATCTTATTTATTAAGAGATGTTTAATACCGTAAGTAAAATATTTATAGATGTTTAATACTGTAGAACCTGAAGAACAGAAGGAAATCTAACTTTAATCAATACAGACGTCAGCAAAGAGATCACATCAGAGCATGTCCTTGTGACTACAAGATAAGTTCGGTAATGAAGCAGAAATAACTTTATCAGTCTGTGGTGAACAGAGGATTTACAAGGGGACAGTTGTTTCGGGGATGAACATCCAGTGTTATCTATATCCATCCCGGTCCTCCCAGCGAAGGCATGCGAATCACCCTCCAGCTGGAACCTCCTGACACCGACCGCTGAGCTCACTCACATTCCACCAAAACGCTCATTACGCACAGTTCAACGGCCTCTCACCGTCTTACCCGTATGAAGTGCTGGAACCTCTTGTCCCTGGCCAGCAGTTCCTTGTACAGTTTCACGGCCTTGGGATGGCGGCTGCAGAACTCAGCGTAGGCCTTCCTCATCTCATCTGCACACTGGCCGGAGAACTGAGCACACAGAACGGCCTTCAGCTGACTGAGCCGGTATGTATCACACATTCACATCATGCATATGCGTGTGTCTTTCCTGACCTCTGAGTGTGTGTGTATGGTGTGTGTGTGTGTGTGTGCGTGTGTGTGTGTATGGTGTGTCTGTGTGGTGTGTGTGTATGGTGTGTTTGTATGGTGTGTGTGTGTGTGTGCGTGTATGGTGTGTCTGTATGGTGTGTGTGTACGGTGTGTGTGGTGTGTGTGTATGGTGTGTGTGTGTGTGTGTGTGCACGCCCCGCTGCGTGTCCAACCTGTTCTGTGAGAATGTCCCCCAGCTGGTTGATGGTGAAGTTGGTGCTGCTCCCGGGCGCCAGGCTGTGGGTGCGTCGTGTCATCAGCTGGAAGAGGAAGCGTATGTGCAGGGCCATCAGCTGATCCAGGCAGGGGAAGACAGCGTGCACCACGCCCGGCTCCAGCAGCACCTCGTCCAGCATGCCCTGGCGGAACACCCCCTCCATGATCCGCAGGGTCCGCACGTGGTGGAACTCCGTCTGGATCAGCTCTGAGGAGAACCAGGCAGGGGGTTAGGGACAAACAGGGCATCCCACCCGCCATGAGGGAGCACAGAAACAGGGCATCCCACCCGCCACGAGGGAGCACAGAAACAGGGCATCCCACCCGCCACGAGGGAGCACAGAAACGGGGCATCCCACCCGCCACGAGGGAGCACAGAAACAGGGCATCCCACCCGCCACGAGGGAGCACAGAAACGGGGCATCCCACCCGCCACTAGGGAGCACAGAAACGGGGGGGCGAGAAGGGAGGCGTACCCACCATAAATGACGTCCTGTCTCTTGATGACGTCTTTGCGGTGCGTCTGCAGGTAGGAGGGGTCTACAGCCCGGCTCCACGAGTCGGCCTCGAAGTCCTTCCCCTTCTGCTCCAGCTCCTCCAACATGGCTGCGTAGTACACCTCGCCCTCGTCGTTCAGGGACTCCATGGACATGGCTCTGTTCCGGAAGTTCAGAGAGTCCGTGGACTGGGACAGGATCCTGCGCAGCCCCAGTGGTGAGTCGTCGTTCAGATTCCTGTCAACACGTCGTAGTAGAAGACAGCAGGACAAAATCAGTCCACGGCTCTGTGTTAAAAACCCTCTGGTATACAGTCGGCTGTACCAGACTCCTACTCACCCTGCGATGTTCTGAGTGGAGACACTCTTGGAGAGGGAGAGGCCGGAGCGGACCCGGCGGGCACCCAGCAGGGACTGACGGATGCTCTCAGATGGATAGATGGCTGAGCTGGGCCGCTCCTTCATCATAGGAGCTGGGGGGGTGGGGGGGGGGAGGTTAATGCAACTCTCTCACTCCAAAATAAATGTATGATCACACGGTATGTATCAGTAACGCATCCATACTGCGGTGACATAGACCCGCCAACAGATGGCAGCACTACCCCCAATCACATCCAGACAAAATCCCTAATTTCCAAGAGCCGAATTGGGGGAAATAGCTCAGAAGTTGTGGAGGAGAAGAGAGACTCACTTTTGGTCCTTAGAGCAACGTTTTGCAGCGCAGAGCTGTTTCTCACCAGGGCCAGCTTCTGTTGCTGCGAAGCACACGGAGGAAACACGTTTAGACTTTCTAAGAAGGGAGGCACACCTCTTCCTTTATTTCTTCCAGTCCTGTTCTTACCCGTTGTTTCATCTTGGCACAGTTGGCCAGTGTGTCTCGGCAGCGGTTGTGGATGGTGACATTGCAGGCTGGAACGCAGAAACACAATCGTCAGTCAACCAAGACATTCAATGTTTCCTGGACACAGCAATGTACCCATATGTGTCATTGATAAGAATGGGAACTACACTGTGAACGCCAGAAAAGCAGGAGGAGTTGTGACAGGAGGAATTGTGACAGGGTTATCGGGACAAGCTTTCTGACACTACTATGAAATAAACTTATGAAATAGACTGTCAAAATAGTCCCTCTCACTTCCTCTTCCTCTCTTTTACTGCACTATCTCAACATGGTGAGATGGGCTACACTTCCTGGTAAATGTTTTCTAGATAGGAAGTTCTCCTAGAATAGGGGAAGGTTGAAGGGATATCAGAGGCAGTTTGTGGGTCCGTGTTTTGCGAGTCGTGTAAATGTTGTTACGTCCATATGAAACTGCTTTCAAA